>JAUJYV010000235.1:0-65082 GCA_033995625.1 Ophyiulus pilosus
TGACATTTATTTGCAAATTATTTTACCATTAAACATAAAAATATTGGGTGCTTCCATACTTTTTTTGTCTACTGTAGATCGGAATCAATTTTACTTCAATGCTTGTCCGTTGTTCATGTCGTATTTCATGAATCATTCGTAACTTTAAAAAAAATCTGTCGTCTTTTTATATGTGATATTTGACCATCCCCCAAAGCATCAAACAGGTTACTGTGATGGTTTGAATAGGAAAAAAAATGCAAACTGGACCTATTAGATCAATTGTCATTGGTTTTTGATTTATGCTGAAACATCCAGATTATCAGACGAAGGACTTGCTGTCTTGGATTAACCTACATAGTAACATAACATACCTTGCCTACATTTGACTGGTGAATTTGACAAGTTGAACGTGACTCGAATGATGTTTCTAGCCCAATTGCGGTTTAGCACTAATACATATTATCTACCTTCTATTGTGTTCTTTTGTTGGTTATTGTCTTTTGCACAATATTCCTCATGCTGTGTGAACATAACTTGCCCAAAGGATATTTGCAGTGGAAATTTCCATTATTGCATTGTGAAATTTTCACTATATTGACATGTTTTTTTTTTTCTGATTTGACCGTACCTTGGGAAGGCAGCAATGCAATTAGGCATCATAAGTCGCTTGGAAATTGCATTCCTTTACATTGCGTATCCATGTTGAAGAAGTGAAGCCAAGTTTGCATTTATTTTTTGAGCCAATCTTTTGCTCGAGCCCTTTGCAGCTGCAGCCAAACGTAGAACAGAATTTATAGTGGATTTATGGCTAACCGGATAATCGCTCATTTTAGAAGTATCTTTCCGTACATTAGAATATCCCAGCCTGGTATAAATAATTAAAACAACCATATCTCTAAGCCCCATAAATGTGTTTTACATCGAGTGAATTTATCATCGATTTCCATGAAATAAAATGGACCCGTAAATTGCTTCCTCGAAAATGTTAAGACCGCAAACGAAAACGCCACCTGCAGTTCGCTTTTTCTATTAATTACAACATACATTTGCCACATACGAATTTATTCTGCATTTTATTATCCTAACAGGAAAGTTCTTTCCGGCGGTAACACCTTAATGGATGTTTATGGAAATGTAACGCAACTTCTCAATAATTAATTCCGTAAAACAGAAGTCAATGACAGAAAATCGTTTCTAATTAATGAGGAATACATTGATTAGGCTGTGCTGTCTTTCTCTCACCAAATGTTTCGTTACAAATCGGGAATTGGGCACGCTACTATATGGCTATGTGTTAAATGGAATTCAAATTTGATAAGATAGTATACTTAATTATAATGCCTAGTACAGATCAGAACAAACACGACCGGCAAAAACCTATTTGTCGAAACATGTATTCATGGACATGTTTCAATAAACAGGTTAGCCAAAAAAGTGTTTTCATCGAAAATAATTTCTAAACTGAGAAAATGTTTGCTGTTCATGGCGCTCCTACTGAGAGTCCTACCAAGGCCTATATACTTTGCACTACAAATACCTTTGTAGGAGCGCCATGACCGGCAAACATTTCCCCCCCTTTGATCCGGACTACCTCTTGAGCAAACGAACACTGAAATGTGCTTTCTCGATAGAAAACTGGTGAGCAAACTTTTATCATAAACATGTTTCTGAACCCTGTTTTTGTTTCATGTTTGCTCCAATCTGTACTCGGCATATGGTGATGTACTTTTGAACATTAACTCGAGGAAAGTCATGACTTGTATGGTTTTAAAAAGCAATATACAAAATATTTGCAATGGTAAAATTTGAATAATGGATTTCTCTTTGAATGACTTGTTCATTAGACCATTGTCTACTGAACTGTCTACTTGAAGATCTTTGTTAATCATGCTAAACAGTGGTACTTCCCAATTGGTGTTCCACGCCCTGAACCATTGCCATTAAATCCAATAATTCCAACATTATCTCTATCCCATGAATTAGTCGAGAATAGTCGTATTAGTTGCATCGTGTCATCAATGCATTTTTGCTAATCCGCTTCATCTGGTGGCATTATTTTTTCTATTGCTTGCAAAAGTCCAAGGGCTTAATCATTGCCCCCTAGACAATGATTGTTTTCGTTTCTCTTATTCTATTGTTATTGTTCGAAGGGTCAGTAAGGAAATCCATCGTCTTTTTTTTTTTTTTCTATCGAAATTTAATGACGGATGGACTCCACCTGGCGTGTCTTTTGTCAATGAATTTCTAAGGTGCGCCTCAAACCCACTTCAGTGACGTAAATTTCGTTTTTGTCCACCTGTCCACTTTGAATGAGACTGAGATTTAGTGGACATCTGCTGACCACAGGTGGTCAGCCACAAACCCGTGCAGAATGCCGGGTTGCCAGCGTAACTTTTGACGATTTGCAGTAAAACGCCCTGCTAATAGCTGGGCGTTTTACTGGGGGATTTGGTGATCTCACCATTAAGAATGATTAGTGCCAGTCTTGATGTGAAGTAACCCGCGTTTCTTGAATGTAACCATATATTATCTTCATTGGGTTCAAAACAATGTCTGGAGGGGTTAAAGTTACTATATAGTACATGCCTTGCAATTTGTATTAATTACATACAATTAGAATCTGTGAACTCACTGTAAATGAGGTACTTGTGACTGAACAACAACAAGTACAACAGAAGAGTAAAAACGTTAAAAAACTGATGAACAACGTGTAATTTCAGCATTTTTACAATATACTGATACTTGAATTTGCATAAAAAGATGTAAAATTCAAATAAATATCGAATTTGCATTAAGAGTAATAAATTCGCTCACTTGGAAATAATTTAAATAAGATAAATGATTTTAATTATTTTCAATTTTGAGTTTTTAATACCTCAAAAAAGTCAGGAGTTATGCTTAAAATTTTTATTAGGCAACAATTTATGCTGGAATTTCCAGTTAAGGTCTGGACATTTCTGTGAATCGGAAAAATCTGATTTACCAAATTTGTGTTTCAAACTCTCTAGAAAATATTTTGAGTTCATTAGAAACTGAGCTCAACACATTTTTGGAATTTGTGGTGGTAGGGATGCTTGGAAACTCATAGGAAGAGCCTTGAAATCCTTGAAATATGTTGACTTTTTTCCTGCAAATTTGCTAGACACCCTAACGTAACTCGTAGATTACAGTATACGGCTGTTTTTGCATTGTTTGTTCGAAAGTTTCATCGTAGGTATGCTCGAAAAGGTCTATCTCGATAGTAATATTTACTTAATATTCATTGAAAATTGAAGTGGGCATGTTTTCCAAATGTAACCATCGTCCTTGTGTACTGGTATTATTTGCTTCTAGCAATTGTTTGTCGTTGCTCCCCGTGGGCTACTCTCCGCTTTTCAGCATTGTGTCAGAGATTAGCAATCGTTTTATTGATTAATGCGGTTGTGCTCACGATGAACCCTGGGTTTGGGCATAACGTAACGTTAACCTCTTTTGGAAATATACGCATTGCTTCTTTATGTTTCGTCATCCTCTGGTTTCCTCGTCTTGCATACATGGCAACCAGTTGACTGCTGCCATGCTGAGATGAGAAATCCCCATTGTCATCGAGGTTGCGTCGGTGTTGCCAGCTCTTAAAGCGGATTTCTCGTATGCGTAGGTTGAAGGACCTTGTCAGCAAAGTCATGGCGGCCTGCACCTCAATGACTCTATTGCGTGTATATAATAATTTAAAAATAATGGCGAATGAACGGTGTCAGCGTACGGTTTATGAGAGGCAAATGGAGTCCAAATCACGTGGCATCATCTGCATGCTGGGACTTCAGTGTTGCGGTGCTTCCTTATTGTCTGCCCATTGATGCCGTTGTAGTGACTGTTTGAACAACTGCATATGGTGAAAGTTTCGCATTTGCAACTGTGTTATACCTGGTTTAAAACAACAACAATAATACATTGACAAGGGTGATGCAGCATGTTGATAAAATGAGCTTAGAAAACAATGAAGATAACGTGTGATATTTCAAAAATACATTAAAAGTAGTGAAATTACTTGGGGGAAACTGGAAGTCTTAATTTTTAATTAAAATGAATATGAGGATGAAAAATTACCCCTCTTCTCCCCTCATAGACGTCATTATTATTATTATTTTTTTTTTGAAAAGCAGGTTGTCCAGCAAATTTTGTTTGAAAAAAATTGAAGTACATTTGAGACTAGGGACCCTTTCCATTCCTTCCATAGCTGTTGAAAGTTGCTGAACCTCTAACTCTACAAATGTCTGTATGTACAGTATTTCACCTTCAATGCTAAACAAGGAATAAGCAGCATCTCTTTAGTAAACGCCATGAGAAGAACAACATTAAAATTTGACGTTCATCCACCAAAACCACGAAAACCACCAACATGTGTATACATATTTTGGTATGACCACCATAGCTGCAAGGAGGCTTATACAACATGCCCATGACGGCATGGCACCAATGGAACCCTACTTGTTATTTCGTGCTCCGTTTAATAGGGACACCCTGCATATCGATCGTTTTGCTTTTTGAGGACGTTGATAACATTTTGCTTGAACGTCAATCATGGCGCGTATTAGCAGATGCTTAATTACAATATCGTGATCACTAAAGGATCGAGTTTCCGGATGAGAGATATTTTGTGAGACATACGAGAAGCCCACGGGTTATTTTCGTCCATATAAGATGATTGCAAACTGCTCGTTAAAGGGCATTTAGCCGCCGCCAAGACATTTATTACCCTTTCAATATTGGCTACGGCGCCATGACGCAATGGGATGTGTAAAAAGGGGTAATGAACTTTACAACTATGTGGAATTCATGTAAACACAATGACCTTTGAGATCAATTTCTTGCTAGGTAACACTAATGTCATCATTTTTTTCCTCTCTGCTATTTATACATCTCATTTCCACGAAAAATGTGATCAGATTTTACTTGAAGTGAATTTTGGAACTTGTTTACTCTTAAGTACGCCTACATCCATTCAAAACAACCTTCTAAGCTTGTTTCACAAAAGCGATAGTCTTAATGCAGTTACGGTCTTAATTATATAATTTTGTCGAAAGTTTCAACCTAATGTAATTTACGTTTATAAGACCAATCATGTTGGCCATGGTCATGCCACAAAGGATGATGATAAGATGATACACTGAAACACTTTTCTGTTTGTCTACACTTACTAGTTCATTCAATGGGTACATTAATTACTTCTGGGGTTTTTGGATGGACAAGTACACTGATTGGATTTCTGCAATCTTTTACCCCAAAAGAAACTTCCGGCGTTGATTATTGGTTTCAAGATGGCTGCCGAGCCTGCTGGTAGACAATTCATACCATCTAATGAATTTGTGAATAGTGATATTTCTAGACTGTGAAAAGACGTATGTATGTATATGAATCATTTCGTCAGATTTGAAATTCCAATTTTCTGTAAATGTCGTTCTAATTTTTACATACGATATCATTTAAATTTTACTTTGCAAGCATTGTTTCCTAACCGGGAAGCATTAATAAACCTTGTAAAATATGTGAAAAAGCCTTCATTGTAACATGCACCGCATTTTTGGTTCTACTGGAGCTGAAATTGTAAATATCTTCTTGTTATATTAACCTGACATGCTGTGCAATGCAAGACATGCAATGTGCTCTACTGCTAATTTGTGCAAGCATTTTATCGGGAAATTCATTGTGGCAAGTTAATAAATCCAGACTTCGTTGACAACACCGAGATGTGTGACAAGAGGACTGACGCTTTGCCGAGTTTGCTGAATTTCACGAATTTCTCGAAAGGTTACCACGCCAACCACTGGCATTTACCATCTTGTTTACTGCAAAAGTAAGGTGACGGGTGACGTTACGGTTCACGTTGAAAGCTATTTAATTTATCTGGATGAACAATTTGCACCTAATGGGATTTCGTCCCAGTAGTAAAAAAAAAGGTGAAATATACGACCCCGAGTGGGAGGGAATGTTCTCCTTTTTTATTGGCAGCTAGATTCTGATTTGAAATTCCTCGCCTGCAAATCAAATTGCTTTTCCAAATGCGAACTGATTTGGATAAATGGGTTTTGAAGTTGTGAAATATGGGAAAGTCTTTAGCACCTTCGTGCCCATGGCTAAAGCGGTTACTCCATGAGATCAAACTGGGTCGTGAAAAGGGTTTTTTACCCCCCAAACTGCGAATGTCATCAATTCTGGATCTGTTGGCTGAATCTGGCAAATAGCTCTTAGAATGGTTTCATTACCTTTTTATCGTGAAAAATTCGAGGATTTGCTACCAGTTTTCCAGTAATTTCAGGACCGTATCGATGAAGATCCAGAATGCATTCAATAGTCATTTGCAACCAGATGGCGCCAGTGTTTATTGCGTGAAAAAGTCAAAAAGGGAAGCAAGGGTTTCCATATTTTTCACTTTATTATAATTCCAATGTGTGATTTCTTAAGCTGGACTTCACTTAGTCATTGAATAAAATCTATATATTTATTTACAATACCTTGTTGTCACAATGCATTTCCCTCCCCCCTCAAAAATTATTTTATACGTGTTCATTATTTTATAAGAGACGATGCGTTACAAAAGGTTAGTGATTTCTGTGGTTTTAGCTGAATTTTCTAGTTAAAATTCCTTTAAAAACCACACGTACTTTTTCTGTTTTTTATTGTTTACTAAGAATTTTCCTGGAAAGTTCGTATTTTTTAAACCGGCTTTTGTCTGTTAAATCATCTCAACGCCAAATATTAATTATGTTAATGTCTCCTAACCTTTAATAGAAAAATAATTGTAAACCTTTTTCATACACTTGCAATTTCATAAAACGTACAAGGCTTCGTGTCGAATATGGAAAAAAAAGTGAACTGTAATGTGATTTATGAACTTGGCTGCTAATTAACTCTATATCACTTTGTAAATGAAAACTTGCCTGTTTTTCATCAATACTTCAGACCTCGTTTTTCATTTTTGCTTAGGGTGATGTATAAAGGAACCTAATTTCTCTCACATTATTCGTTCATAGTGGCATCGTTTCTTGAAACAAATTTTTATGGATTAGTTTTCTAATCTGTGTTTTTTCTGCAGGCAACGTGCATATCAGTGTTGAAAATAAACCGGTGTCATCATGGTTTTTCAGCGACGATAACCACCATCATCGTAATATGGTTATGGTCTTATTACACATTCGTCATCGTATTTTTTATAAATTTTTTCCCCGTCTCAAGATTCCGACTAATAACGATGAGTTTGCAAGATGATGCACGATGGGTTGCCACGCGACCAGAAGCATCCCGCTGGATTTTTAGCGATGCATCAGTAAGCCTAAGCAAGCGACGATAGCGTGTAATTACTGCACACGAGAAGCCTTAAGATTATAAGTTTTGTGCCGTGTTCGAGATACGTCACTTTGGCGGAGTGAAGAGTGGCGTAATGATGCCTTCCGAATTAAGGATTAACCCTCGATGAACTGAACGGAAGTCCTCCATTAGGTTTGACTGTCACTTCATTTGCACACCCATTGCATTTAACCCAGCCTTGGCAAGTTGTTTGTTAGACGATGGAATAACTGTCATCTCCGTAGTATTTATAAACGATTTACCAGAGACTGAATCACTTTTTTTTCCCATCGTCTACACCAGTAACTAATGGCACACGAGGACTGGCCAAACTTCCAGTCTTGGGCATCGTGTTCATATCTTAACAGTGGTAATTGTCGTGGACTCTTGTTACTGCCACTCCTATAACACTGCTGTGCAGACATACACAGTGACGACTACAACATGATGATCCATGGTGTCATGACATTAGTTGTAGAAACTATGAAAATTGAAAACTTTGGATGAACTCTGATGAACTCGTTGTGCAGTTTTGCCTTGGTTTTGTTTCCAGAAACGCTGATGTCCAATTAGTGTATTTTCTTAGTCGACTGAAGAGTATATTTCTGTCCTTTTACTTATGACTGAATTCCGTCATTGGTTTCTTAATTTCCAGTTGAAGGTTTCTTTAATTTCTGAATTGTGCCATTCCGCATAAAGAGAGATGTTGCAGTTAGTGCGCAGAGAATCCCAATCCCGTGTTAGGTTAGGAATACCTTAAGTTGACCGTTATTCTTTGTTCTGATCTTCATTCAAAAAAAATCTCGGTATTTTCGTCATTTATATCCTATGAAGGTTGCATCCTGACAAGCGTCTGCATCTTGTAATTCATCTTGCACGTATCCATTGTTGCGCACATCGCTAATCCCAACCTGTAGATTCCACTCGGTTAATAAGCTTAAGGTTTTAATCAAATGGCTAATAAATATCGCCATTGCCGTTCATTAAACGTTCTTCTAAACCCTAACTTGGGACATGATGAACCGAGCACGTTTTGCCCTGACATGCCCATTTCCGTATCCTGGATAGCACGTGTGCTATCATTTGGAAATTGCTGCACTTCACCTGCTGCCCTCTTAATCATCGGCCATGTTCGATTAATTCCTTATTTTTATTTCGTGTTTGAAGAATGCAATCAGTGCCCACGGGTCTGCACTGACCAGTAGCATTTTGTTATTTTGAGAGCTGATGGGGGAATCTCTGTCAATAAGTACGTGCTTTTTCCTATATTGCTCCAGCGAGGAGTGGCTAATGACATGTTTTCCTTCCGGTTTGCTAAGTGCTGAAGCGCTGTTGCATTTCGCCGCAAGGGGCGCTGGTCCAAAATTACTTCAGTGTACTTTTTGTTTAATCTAGAAATTGAAGTTAATGGGTATGTGATTAAATAAAACGGATTCCAAAATACCTTTTATTTACAGCATTATATTTCATGTCATAAAATAGGGTCCACGCAAATATTAAAAAGTGAAATGAAATTTTACTATCAATATAGCGACCAGACCGATGTCGGAAATAGTATTTGCGAGTAAAGTATAGGCCAATTCATTTTTGAGACCATGACTAGTTCATATTTCTTGACCTCGTATTCACGTTAATGGTGTCGAGATGATATGTAGTCGTATAAAAAAACTTTCAAGTTTCTAAATCTCGACTAATTTCTCAGAAGTTAAGATCCATTGTTAGTTGTGGTTGGATCTGGGCATAGCTGATAAATAATTAATTTTCATCTTAGCTTTTGTTGCTTGTTTGTTTGTTTACTCGTGCGATAAATCTGCATGTTGGGTCTCCATTGTTTTCAGTTTTCGACAGTTTAGCATAAGCTTTGGCCTCGCATTCTGTCGCTTATTTTTTCCGTCCAAAGTAAGCTATACACAATCTACATGTTCGTTCGTTGAACGCCAGCAGCCGCAGCGCCGTTGCTTGGCAACGATCCTCCTTTTTGTTGATTTTGGTTTGGGTCACTTTTTCAATGTCGGTATCTCGTGCGATGACAGCTGCTCGCTCACTCGCGTTTGCTTTTTCCTTTATTTATTTCGCCTTTTCTTTGCTTTTCTCTTTTTTTTCTTATCCCAAGAGCAGCCTTCTTCATCTTATCTCCTTGTGAAATTCTGCCGGATTCTGGAATCTTTAAGCCGATAGGCCTACTTCCACTTACCGGCGTATGCATATCCGCAAGTTGCGGATCTTTTTATCACGGAAGTTGAAGTTGAAAATCTACTCGTCTTTTACATATTTACTGAAAATTACACGAAAATAAGACATTACTTCAAACTTTGCTACTTTTTCAAGTTGTTTTTTAAAATTTTTTTTTAAAAAACTGATTGAGATAGAACTGTGTCCTGAGGCTGCTCTATCTTTTCTTAAACCTCTACACAATTTTTCATGTCTGGGATTCCCGGATATCCACGATACGCATTCTAACAGCCAGGGAAACTCTGTTAATACATTTGAACAGTACCTTAACTGCAATTTGGGGTATTCTTTTTCATAATACTCCAGAAATTACTTGAGACAGTAGTATTTTATGCGAGAACATTGTTTAGCATACGAAGGGCATCTGGGAAAATCGCTACGTTAATGGCTGGGATTTCACTTTTGATTAATTTGACTTTAATTAACATTGGCTTAATACTCTAAGGACTCTATCGTAATTGCTAACACAATAAGTGATACAGTGCTACACTTAATAATTGTTATGGAGAAGAAATTTTCATGACGTCATCCCCACGTATCTATCACGTATGTTCTTCTGTTGAGGGAATTCGGTTTAGCTCAGTATACGATCGGATTTATGACGTAATTACTCCCGTTGGTGACTTTTGCAAACTTTGTTACTATAGAAGACGTGTTTGTTTGGTCATACGGAGCCAGCAAGTTTATTGCCGCCATTACTTAATAGCTCCCCCTTTTGGGAAAAAAACCAGCAGATGGGGAGAGGTCAAATATCCTCCATTTGATTTCATTGTCACATGCACTGGTGAGCACATGAAATTGATTTCAAAAACTATATATACGTGATTTTATTCCCCCCTCTTTTTTTTTTCTAGGCTGGAGTTTAAAACCTGCGTAGTTTATCCACCCAAGGTGTTTTGTATTAATGGCTTAACGCGCCTCCTGTGTGTGTTTCTTGTATTTTGTGCATCATAAATTTGTGTCATAAAAATGCTGCTTGTTTTGGCCCATTGAATCCGGTTGCCCACGATGCAAAGCAGCATTATTTGGAAATGGATTTTCGGTCTTATTTTCCTCTTAGTTTGTAACGTTTCTTTGACTTTCTCACCCCACCTGCCTCAGCGAAAACTTCATTTGCTTAATTATTTAAAAATATTAAAGGATAATATTTAGAATATTCAGAAGTCTTTCGGTCTGATCAGGAATGACACTTCAGGGGATGGGCCATGAAATATTTTAGGAATGTGGGTTTGACTTCAGACATGAAACTTCCTCAGGAAATGAGTCGACACCGTGTATTTTTTCCCCATTGACAGAATGGATAACAAAAGATATATTAATTTTTGTGGGTCTTGCCTATGGTCGTTTTTCTTTCATATCGTCTTATAGGCGTGTAGGAGTGTGGCTTTTCTCATTACTGACATCGGAGCAATGCCCTTCTAACCTGCATTTAAATCAAAATGTGCATCATATCGTACGAATGAAGAAGAAATGTAGTTTATATCGATATCCTCCGAAGGAAAAAAAATACATAATCTAATAAATGGACGTCCCTTTTTTTTCATCCTATCTATGGTATTTTATTCTCTCCAATATCATCTAATACCAGGCTCGGCTACTTATGGCTTTCATAAAATTGTTTTTTTATCTGGCGAATTTTACCATGCGTGCATGTACATAATGGTGGTCACGACGAATATGATTAGGGAATTTAATATTATAATAAATTGAATTACTGCTGCACCATGCCAGTTTCAAATTCAATATCTGGCCAGAATGCTGAAATCATACTTGCATATTGAGACTCCCAGAGGGAAGTGTTGTATTGCAGACCTTATTATTTATTCTATTTTATTTTTTTTAAAGCTATTTTGCCGGTTATGAATACGCCAAATCTTTTTTGAAGAAATTCTTAAAGATGTACCAAACAAATTTGCATGTCAAAATTGTTACATCTTTTGTACTGGAGAGTTGTAGAGTACGTGCGTCTTATTTGCATACTTCAGACAAACGAATGCGGAACACGTAGATATGCTAATCGTGTATACTTTAAACAAACCATTAGTGTACTTGGGCATTGTCGTATTTTGAACGTGTGCAGCTGAGCATTTGCTCTCGCCCATAAAAGTTTCTGTTCCACGTGATACAGTTTTTTAGGAATGTTCTAAATTCGTCGTCATGCTTTGCTTTAAAAGCATTAATTTTCTGCAAAAATTATGAATTTGCAATGTTCACCATAAAGCTGAAACAAAATCAAAATAGTGCTGAAGATTCCGAGCATTTACTTATTCTTCAGTTTCATATTAGATTGAACTTTCTCTCAGATGTTTGGTCACGTGAAATGATTTTGAGCATTCTGTCATTCATACCAAATGCTTCATCCAGAAGTTGTTACGGGTAAACGCATTTTCAATGAAGTGCAACACAGGCTTTAACTTTCGCTTTTGGTGCAAAAGTTTAAATAAAAATGTTGGGTCACGAATAGATTTGCTTATTAAATTGGTTTTGTAACCCCATTGTGCCAGTTACAGCTGGGGTAATACATTAAAGCGCGTGGTTCGGAAGAGATCACATGACCACGACTGAAAAATTTTCATATTTCTATTGCTTCTGAATCGATATTTGCTTGATATTTCACTGTGAAATGCAGGTGACAGTGGCAGCAGATGGATGGGTTATGCAGTCATTTTGATTTTGACATTTCTTAGTGACCCCATCCTTCCAAAGGTGGAATGACCCATGCAATTGCGCGATGGATGTGATCCCTCCATATCCACATCCACAGCGTTGAGATTTGCGAGCAGTCAGACCCCCATCTACACAACTTCCGTCGGTGCTGTGATTTTGATTGAAAATAGCGAATAGCATTTTTCATTAAGTTGCTCACAAAGCTCTGGTATGTAGCTGAGGCTGAAGCCATGTGTGGCACTTGTTAATTGTACTCATTAGTTAAACACGGATGATGAATAGACTCCTACCATGAAAGATACCAATCCTGCTGAACATGGACTTGCTGCTTTCCAAGGGTCGCTTGGAAAGTTAGGGATAATCAATCACGAAATTCTACACGTGTGACAATCGCTATTATTGCTACAAATGGTGAATTTGTTTTACGTTGTATTTTAAACTGATTGTAGTATTTCTTAAACATTTTATGTTTTGTTAGTCAGAATACATGTACAAATGAATGGAGAAAATTACATGGAGCCCCTTGTAGGTGAGCAATCATTGATTGCATCTGTGCATTACAGAGTAACACTACTTCACGGGTGGTAATTTATTAAATCTTTTTTAAAAAGGGATTGTGTTAAACTTATAATAATAATTATGTGTATATAATTCATACGCATTTCTATTTAAGCTCAAACTAAATTTGCCCATAATTTATTATTATTAAAATTATTGAATTTGGAAATAATTCTAAAGATCTGAAGGGTCTATAATTTGTGGGCGACATCCATTTTGGTAATACAAATTTTGCAATCACTTTGCAAAGGATTTTTCTAAGGAAATCTCTCTGAAAACTCCATATTCTGCACTCTGCCTTACGCGTTTTTGGTCCAAAGCTTTCATAAACCTGGTCTCAGATATAAATTTTCCTCGCTTTCATGTAGGTACATTTTTCTTGCATGCATGAGCACGTACTCTTCGTGTAAAACCTCTTCTTCGTTCATGGCTTACGAATAATGTGAAGTAAACACGAAACTGTTCAGCATATTTTCCCCAACATTAAATATGATATTACCCTCTGTTACCCCGAACTCTTAATTCATCCACATCACCATTCTCTTGTTTCCTACATTAAAAAAAAACTAATCTGCAAACTATTGTCAGCAGACTTAATTTACCAGGTTTTGGTATAAATTCAGTGGCACGCAATGCATAATTTATAATTGCATTGGATATGCGGCATATTATCAGTGTTATTTGTCCAAAACAATGTTGTTTATCTTTTATTTATATAAATCACGAGTTGTCAAAGATAATGCTCACGCTAAAAAGATTGCTGATTTTGCCATACTATCTGAAAGTAGTGCTGCAAAATATGTAAATCATGTTCAGTGAATGCACATGTAAACGTGATAAATTTAAATGAGGCTTGTTAAAACGTGTAAGTAGTTCATGTCTAACATGTTCTGAACTTTATTAATTAATGGGTTTAGCTTGGCAGTTTGTGTACATGTACATACATGACACTTAAGCATCCTTGCAAGTTACATTTTTACAACAGGATTTTACACATGCGCTTGTGGCATAGCACTTGTGTATGTCTGATTTATGCATTTTCGACTTACATGGTGAGTCAAAAGTTAGTGTCCCATTAACTTAAACTATATTGAACATCGCTGCCATGCAAGTATAGACTACATGTACTGTACATTAAACAATCACTTGAGGATATGGAGCTACACTGTATAGAGCTATTGTACTTTTTGAGCACCGTGTACAGTTTTCCCGCTCGGTGGCGTTGTATGCGGTAATTACCCAAGTTAAATACCTCCGATACGAACTTGTATGTTTTATTTTGTTTATCCCCAATTATTGGCTGTCCGAATAGGCTCATGAAAAAAAAGCATGTTTCTGTAGCTAATTCACAGCCGTTTGATGATCATACGGCTGATTAAGTATGTATGATGTGATAATAAACTTTGGTCCTCCCCCACCATTTCATCCTCCCCTTCCCAAATGCACCATTAGCTACTCTGCATCTAATTGTATATGGACTGAAGAAGGGTGTCGGATATATGGGGTCGTTATATCAGGCAAATGGCCTAAAATGCGTCACATTATGGACGTTGCGCAACATTAACATTCCTGTTACATGTTTGAGAATCATTAAATATAAGCGCTATCTCGTCGAGTTAAGCCATGAAACAGGTAGAGGGGGGTGATGACGAAAGTTACTTCCCTTTTTGGGGGATATGGGACAATATTCTTTGCAACATTGTAAATCACGAATTTTTACATCCGTGTCATGGAAGGTACGAGGGTGATGGTACATTACACGGAGTGCAATGTTAATTTTAGAAATCTGCTCTTGAATTTTCCTCGGAATGTAATTTCGTTGGATGTAATTAATTTTTTTTATGAGCAGTTAAATATTATTATGATTATTACCAACTGCAAAGTACGAGAGGATTGTGGACTGCACGAGATTTGGTGTACTAAAACGCGTATTCCAATGAGAATTGGTGTACTGAGAATGGACTAAAATGATTTTAAGTGATATTTTCAATACTTTCCAACATTTATGGAAAACCAAATCCATGATAATTTTTTTTAATCGTTAGTTACTTTCCCAAATTTCTGATTAACAATCTTCTGTATAAAGTTGACTTTCGATGACTGTGTTTATGGATTGATTGTAATTTCAGATTTGGTTATTTTTTAATATTTCGACCATATAATTCTAGAATCCGGACCAAAGTTATTCGAAAGGAAAATTATCAGCGCCTCCTAGTGGCGTATGAGTATTTGGCATGGCAGTTCCAACAGGCAGCTTCCTTTTTCACCAGTTTTCATTAATATTCTATTGTTCTACGTATTACCATTCATGTCCACACTTGTTTAATTTTTAAATTGTGCGACTTGTAGGATAATTGGCCCTTTAACCCTCTAGTGACAAATTTTGAAACTTCATCTAGGGCTGAGGTAATGTAAACGGAAAAATCTCGCCTTTACGACGCCTACTGAGTGCACCCTTAACCAATTTGACCCCGGCTCGTTTAATATTAACACTCCACCGATCGATAAGTATAGGGACGATAATTAAGTCGAACCCTGTTTCCTTTATCTGAAACGAGATTGGTACTGCCGGAGAGGAAGGAAATATCCCCCGTTTCTTATTTATCCCGCGGTTTGAATTGTGGTTTATGACAGTTCTTGTAAAGTCCACTTTAATATGAAGTCCATCGACGACATCGCCTACACTGAATTGCAAATCTTTAGTTTTCGCAGTCCACGAGAGAGATAGGCTCTGAAATTATTATTATTACCATTATGGGCCATAAAATGCAGGCCTTTTGAGAATAATTTAGTGGGGACTGGGCAAGGCGCCTGCTGCAGTGTTTTAATAACGCGTTTGTTATTCGAGGGGCGAGGCATTTGGGCTTAAGCCTACAGGGCGCCATTTTGCACTCACTTCCTGAACCAAATAACACTCTTTCAAACGCCAATATCGGCGGTTTATTGGAAACATTATTGCTCACTCGTTTTTCTCCATTTAAACCCGTGTGTACAACGACTCAGGATGCAAGAATATCGTAAACGCCTCTGCTGCTACTAGGCACCTCGAAGTTTGGGCCTTGCCCAACTTAGGCGTTTTCACTTGTATGGAAATATCATCGAGGCTGGAGCAGGGAATTGTTTGTCTTAAAGCTGCTTCATATTTTGCAGAGTACAGTTAAGAGCAAATGCGAAACCAAAACAGGGTTTCGGAAACATGTTTACGATGAAAGTTTGCTCCCCAGTTTTCTCTCCTGCGGCATGACCAGCAAACATTTCCTTCGTTTCGAAATGCTGTTTTGATGTGAACATTATGTTTGGGCAAACCTGTTTATCGGAACATACCCTTGAAAACACGTTTCTGTTTCGTGTTTGCTCTGATCTGCACTCGGCATTAGACACCCGCAATGCGAGATGAATCTATTTTAGCAAACAACTTGAAATTACTTGTCTGTTTTTGTTTCAATACAATAGAATGTTAGTCTACTCTTAACAATGTGCGAAAAAGCTGCATCTCATTTCAAATTGTACACTTGGTAAAATTCCGAGTGCAGCTGAAGCCCTCCATCTTTGGCTAATTTCTAAAGGAAGGTGAATGTGATTTGTTTGATTAGATTTTGAATAGACAGTTTCTGGGTTATTTATAGATATTGGGTGTTTTGCAGCACTGCATTATACCTGTTCGAACGTAAAGATCTCAAGCGCTTACACAATGGTTTGCCATTGCTTTATTGGATGATTTACTTACATGTAATATCCGAAAACTTTTCAAGATACGCTAATGTTGCATTTTTTTTTACAACCAGTGACAGAATGGGTCTACAGATATTTGGTAAAATACAGAGTGGACCACCCACTACTATAAGGCTTTCATATTAATGGGTGCCAACTTATGACACCCTGACCAGTACACAACTGTTGCATTCATAGTGCCAGCCATTACAAGATACTTAGTATCTACATGTCCAATATATAGTACACATACTGTACTTATACAGTATACACATAGGAACTTTTGTTACCTTGACTGATTTGAGATCCGCTAATTTTAATATGTTAATACCGACGTTATCAGAAACACAATTAAAACCGGATCAAAAAACATGTTATCTCTCATTCTCATTGTAGCTATTCAAAAATTAATATACTGTATGATAATAAATTTGGTGGAATTGCCCTATTTATATGGTTAGAATTTTTTTTGGAACAGTTTGATTGATCGAAAGAAATTTCTTAGCATCTGTTTAGTGTTAAAATCGTAGTGGTAATATGGCGCCCATATGACTATTCCATCACAATTTATTCACACGAGTCATCAGTCATGTGACATGACCATTGCAAAGAACGTCTGAAGATGTTTAGTCGAAGTACATTATTTCTATTGTTTTTAGCTTCGACTACCTTGGATACTTTCCTCCCTTGCCCAAAGTAAGGAGGTTGTTTGGGTACGTGCTCAACGTGCAACTTGTTTCCGAAATTTTTGTTATTATTCCGCTCAGTTTTCCAATTGTGTTCGTTTATTGAGGGGGGCGAGGAGGGAGGGTATATGGGGGCGCTGCTAACTTAGTGTTTATTTGAATAAGTTGAAAGGAGATAAGAAAATGTGCGGATACGCAATGGGTGAAATAGATTTTCTGTTTACATTGGCGAGAGGGGGAGCCACCATAAAAACAGATTAGGCTCAAGGGGTCAATCTCGTGGCGCCTCTTGGACATTCCAACGTCGGCTGGACGCACCAATGACCCCAAGATAAACCTTACCGTGAGCTCTATGGGAATTGCCATCTTGTCTGCACTCGAGGGGTTTGTTGGAGCTTAGCACTCTGGGGCCGCTATTGGGCATTAGTATCAGAGTGGACGCTGCACTTGTTATTGCAGTGGACATGCATTTATCAAAATTGTATTTGGTCAAGATGAAAATGGGAGAGGGAGGGCCATTGGGATGTGACTTGAGTTGCTAAGTTGTTGAACTTGATCCGTGCTATGAGGTGTTTACAAGGATGTTTTGAATTGAAAGTGTACGTAAGGAAGCGATAAGAGACATGCAATTCCTGTCTTATTGTCCTTTCAAAAGAAATTTCAATTGTTTATCAACATTGTTTCCACAGAGGAAATATGCTAAGCAATATCATCATGGTAGTTGTATTTTCTTTGCTTCATTTAGCACTTATTTCGAACGACTCCTTATATGAACAATATTAGTATCTAAAATACGATATTGAAATGCAATGCAGTTTTTTAGGTTGCTTTTCAATCATTTTTATTGTGGATTTAATATTAATTGAATTGACACTATTCTTTACCATGATAATGATAAATATGAATTTCATTATGTTTTTCCTAAGAAATTTTCAAACTGTCAGTAGAAAATTGCATTTGTTATCAAATGATCAACAACTTCACGTGTACAATATTTTACACAAAGTTTTACAAAAAGCGAATTTCAGTGCATTTGGAAGCATTTTTGTTGTTGATTTCTTTGATTTCTTGACCGTTTTTCTTTGACGCCAACACTTTTTTTTTCGCAAAGTTTGCAGAAATCTCTAGACACAAAAATTTGGCGAGCAAACTTTTATCGTAAACATGTTTCCGAAACCTGCTTTTGTTTTGTGAATTTCTGATCTGTACCCATCATTATGTCCATCGGCAAACTTGTTTGTGGATATTTTATGGATTTTCTGGGCTCCTGTTGGATTGGAAGAGCTTTTTTCCATTTACCTTATAAATTGCACCTGATCCTTCCCTCTCGAGAATTCAATGAACTAAAGTCTATAAAACACTTTGATAAATCCGTGTTTAATTGACACGAGGAGCAGCCATAAAATCTCTTCCAATTGGAAATAAATGACACTGGGTCTGTCTCATAAGACCACCCTTGGTACCTTTTACACAAGGGTTTGTAATTGAATACGAAAGCTTTTATAGTGCGAGGAGCATTAAAGAGGACGTCAAAAAGACAGCAAACGCACCTTAAATTATCCCGAAATTGTCTCACGTACATCACGTACGGAGGTTATACGGCGCTCCAGCTCTCCAAATGTAATTTGTTGCTTGTTATACGATCACCTAGGTTTCGTGAGTTCATCGCCTATTGGGCTTTAATAATAAATTCCCATTGTTTACCAATGAAAGTCGACTCTTTGAACTGGTTTTTGTTACCCACCATAAACATCGTCCGTTGTTTGACAATTGCACCAAAATAAGATTAACTTAATCGCCGATTAAACTATACTTTAATCGGCAAGCACAATGCGGAGGTCCTATGAAGGCAGCATGGGAAAGAATTTATTTGTTAGAAATATCTGAAATACTATTTTATCCTGTTTGTAAACATTGCTAATAACTTTGTTTTCTTCATTGAAACAATTGTTTAAAAACCACGTGATGTCGTCTGTGACATAACGTTTTGTAAGGCCAATTGTTTTTCAAGCAATTTTGTAAACAAGATTTGATTTTCATTAATATTTATGTGGGAGCAGAGTGTTACCTAGGGAAATTATGTTCAAAATTGATATTAGACAGAACCTTGGAATTGAAATTGTCGTGTTCAAAGGGGAAAATAACTACACCAAAGTGTTTTTTCTCCATTACAGATTTGGTTTTCATTATGATAAGAGTTAGATAATGAACTTTTTATACTCCATAATGGCAATGAATACTCGGATAGTAGTCTATCATCTCGATGAAACTAGAAATAACGCGATTTAACTTGCGTTAATCTGTATTACGAGCTTAGAATCACTATATAATGAACACATTTCAAACTATATATGTAATGAAAATTTTATCTTAAATAAAAGAAGATAGTGTGGATAGGCCTAAGTTCGTCATTGGATTTCTGAGATACACGAGGTGCATCAATCGAGGACTTGAATTAGCTTCTTCCATCGTCGTGAACATCCAATAAGCAATTTTAATGAAACGCTGAATAATAAATAGGGCTTTCATATTTCACATTTTAGCGCCATGCATTCTTCTTACCTTAATGAAATTTGTTTTTTCTTGAGGAGCCTAGTCTTTGCACATACTTCCATCTTATGGGCACCTTTGAAAATTGGGCACGCAGTAGTATGCAATGTATTTGAACCCAGCTACACTTGGCTTGTTTTAAGAAATCAATTCCCTAGCCTCGAAGCAGGTATATTCGTGCATACACGTCATATACATTTCAGGGACAAGAAAAATGGTATTACACCATATCAGTATATTGCATAAAATCCAAAAAAACCACAAAACAACACCTTTTAACACACGCATATACCCGACGTGCCCTCTTAAGATTACAATATCAAACAATTAACATGTAAAATACTGTCATAAACATATGGGAATCGTAGAATTTGTGAAGTCAGTAGAGTTTGAGCCATCCAACATTAACGAAACGATAACGAGAAACAGCGCGGGCTCAAACTCTCTATTACTAGCTAACTTTGCCAACAAATGTACTGGACACCTTGATTTTGAACTGGAAATGTTACAGTGACCAAAATACCAATCAGAGCGCAATAATTTTTATAGTGACTGCAGGAAAAAGAGATCCCTAACGCATTTTAAGGTCGTACGGCCCTTTAAATTCGCTGTGTGTTCAGCAGCGCTTCAGTTCTTAAGATCTTCAATCAGATTAATCTAACAACAAATTGGTAATGACAGCCATCTAAGAAATGCGTTTCGGAATTTCCGAATTGCAGTTTTATTATTCAATAGCTCGCGTTATACATTTTACAGATAACGCTGTTATGCTCTTATAAAGTGCGTTCATATATACTCGGCTGGCCTATCGGATAATGGTCTCTTATTATAGATATTTTCCCCGCTTTTTCCCCTCAAAATTCACATGTACGAGTCAGTAAGAATACATTTTTTTAAATGGATAAAATATGTAAGCATGGGCATGTTCGAGCATGGTTTTGCCTTCCATCCTCCCATTGTGATGTAGTTTTTATCATAGTTTCATTCATATTTCATATACATGTCATGTTCATCTAAAAGTGCTTTTCGTAAAAAAAATCTTCGAATTTATATACAGTAATATGCGCGCATAAAAAACAAGATAGGACGATGTACTGTAAGCCTTAAAGCTCGATGTATTTTTTGCGCAAATTGATTTTAAACTCTGTTCCTGAATCTGCATGGATGCGGACGAAAACCAAAATCTTCAGATCAGCCAACCCTTGAATCATATGTACATATCCTAGAAGTTAACATTTTTTAAGTTTATCATTCGGAAAATTATGCTCAACTATGTGGACATTGACTTCTATTTCCTTTTGAAAAAAAAAATAAAATAAAAATAAACTAGTTAAAGGGATGGAAAAGCAACGTAAACACAGTGAGACTACTAGCGCCCTCTTGTGTTTCGAACAATTTATCTTTTTTGGAAATTAAAATGTTTTGTAATGCGTATTGTTAACTAATAGAAAAGCAATGTATCTAGTTGAGATGGTTGGTTGAAATAACAAAATTTCATTTTTGGAAATGGCAGCTTTACACTACTTATTAATAATCAGGGCACGCAACCTCTCATTAGCGCCAGAGGGATTTAATAACAACCTAACATTTCATTAAATATACTTTTGTTCTTTATGATAGTATCTGTATGCAAATTTGCAATTTTTTAAAATAACCATGGCGCTGTAAATACAACGCATTTCTATATCCACGAAAACATTAGGCGCTGAATCGTTGCCATGGTGTTACCCAAACAACCATGTGACGTCATAAAAATGGTTTTCATTGTCGAGCGATTTGTGAATTTTTAAAATAACTATGAATTAGTTGTGAAATCCTGCACGTTAAAAGGTCGTAACCTGAGACCGTAGGCAATTTTGTCAATCTAGCGAGTACTTTATAGAAATTTTGGTTTTGTGCTTTGAAAATTATTTAGTTTTGATTATTTTTTTCCTGAAAAATACCTGCTCATTTGATATTTTTCGTTCTTATGTGAAAACAAGTGGCCACAAAATATCGCCTTTTATTGCAGGAGGCTATAGTAAATGCCATTTACCAAAGCACTGGCAATGTGAGTAACCTGGAAGGCTGTCAAAATATGGTAAGTGCTAAACTGCTATCCCCATGCTTGCATATCGCACGCCAAATAGTCCACCAACTAAACCTTAATGTACAGTAGTGATGGCTTTTTAGTATTTTTAAACCCAGTTTTCATTCCTATTGAATCATTTGTGCTCGTGTTGTGTTGTGCTGTTTTTTTCATCGATACATCTATTTTCATTAAATTGTTGAGTTCATCATCATGTCACACCAACAGTCAGCTCCTGAACTCGTCTGCTTTAAACACATACACATGTATTTCATAATTTCGCATTAAGAGTTTGACATACAACGAATGTTCTAACAATTCATGTACCATCTAGATCTTCAAACTCTAAGGCATGGTTATTTTCGAACATCATGCTTGTTTGCTTACAACTATACCAAAGTTGCAAACCCAAATAAAATGCAATCGCATCAAGTTTGCAGACCGTTGAGCAATGCTCGTTCATTGTTCATTCGTAATTTTAATGTTGGCTGATGATAGGCCTTCGTGCTTTGGATATAATGCGATTCTAGCTCGATAAACAAGCTTAATTTATAATTTGCGATTTACACGATCGCGAAAATTAATCTGTCTTTATAAATTCCAACGCTGGCATATAACATATTTGCACACGTTTACCATTTGCGCCTCATTAAGTGTAATAATAATAACTTGGATTCAACCTAACATGTACTGCAGTGCCATGCTTTTTAGAAATCCAGTACGTTTTCGGGCCTAATTGGGTACTTTTTAATGCTGAGCGAATGGCATCGAATTCATTGGAAATTTATTAGGGTTAATTTGAATAGTTAATCGCCCCTGAAAGTAGTGAAACACGCATTGCAACAAAGCTGTGCTAGATTGCCCGATTATGTAAAACTAGGAACTAGGGGCACGAATTTAAATATCTCCGACTGTTGGCCAGCTGAATATTATTAACTTGAGTGAAAATTTCTTGTGTGGATGATAACCATATCCTTGATCTTTTAATGAAAACTTTGCCATACATATCCCCCAGAAATTGTACTTAATACCATTACATTTGTAATGCAATTTGCGAAATAAATGGTAAATCATGCTTTGTTTCGATCTTTTTCGCAGACTATTTTAAATGAATTTACAAAGTTTTTTATGACAAGTCTTTTTTTTTTCTTAAAAATTTAATTGCAAATTAACAAGCAAAAAAATCGCGACTTCATGCAGTAGACGATGTTGTGTGTAGATGCAATATCAGTCATTCACGAAATTCATCACAGATGAATTAGTGAAAGCTTAAATTCCTCTACAATCGATATTTTCCCCGTAATTGGAGTATACATTTCCTATTTTTAGCCAAAAAGATGTTTATATTGTTTTGTGTAGAATCGATTGCAAATTTGGTTGGCTTGTCTTGTACGTTGTTATTCGTGTATTTCACAACCTGTTCTCTCGAAAAACTAGAGCCGAATGAACGTTAGTATACTTTTAATTTCGGATTATAATTCATGCAGTCGCCACGATGACAAATTCCCCGTTCGTTGCGCCTTTGATGTCAGCAGCGTAATTACAGCTCTCCCAATTTGACATATTGGCAACACGCGGTTTAACGAGCACTTTTCATTTTCGGCTAACATCTATTTCAATTTGAGAGAGTTGAAGAATTTCAGCTTGATTGAAATTGGGTTTGAAGTGAAAATTTCGCCTGTGCCATTCGCAATTCCCAGCACAGTCATACTGCTGCTGCAGCGCTCCAGCTCAATTCCTTCCGGAAGTGGGCGTGTCTCTCCCCTCCTTGTCTGGCTACAAATGAAATTAAAGCTTGTCACCGAATGACTCCATTATACTTTCCGGCCCATTGAATTAGAGGGAAGATAATTCACGGGAGATTTTTGGGGAGTAAAAGCACTCGGTTGTGCAATCACGGAGATGGTGGAATGGGAAAGTTTCTAAGGGGAAATTCCCCTCTTTGCGAGTCTTGGTTTTCCTACGGAAAATTGGAACTGATAGTTGTACCCTAATGGAAGTGCATGTTTAAGTGGAGTAGCCTAAATAGTCCCTAAATATCTTCCGGATATTGTTTCTTGGATCACCTACATGTATATGCAAAATACCAAAGAGGAGACCTGGGTAGAAATTTAGATATGAGACATACAGTATTTGAATATACAAAGAAATAGGCTGATGAGCATCAAAAATGGACGTATGAGGAAATATATACCCATATATCCACCTTGGGTTCTGTACTGTTTGTGTCATATTAATGCTTTAAGAAGTCCATGTTTTCTTCCATTCATCGACATACAACGCCATGACAGCCTATAAGGGCATACTGTATATGGGGCATAACAAGGCTGATATCATTTTTTTCCACCCGGGGAGCCACAAAAGTGGTTAAGTGATTTCAATGTGAAATTTCCCTTTCCCATGCAATTGCTTTTCAATGAGTCGCCGATGGCCTCTTTAGCTTCGGTCAATCGGCCGGAGTGATCGAGTGGTCATCGCTGGACGCTCCTCTCCGTGCCGCGTGTAATGTGATTTTCCGCAGTTCGCATTTTCGTCATTATTGCATTAAGAGGAGGCTGTCAGTTGCATCACCTTTCGCAAATGCCATCCATTACACTTCACCTAGTTTGCAGGCTACTTACTATAAGGCACATCTTCATAAATACGGTCGGTGATACGTGTACAACAGGACCTCGTTGGTGTAAATTATTGACCGTTAAGCGTTCGCAGTACCAATAGACGGTTATGACGCTCGGACCAATGGAGAAAAAAAAACGCAACTGAAATGCTACCAGAAATCGCTTTCAATTAGTCGCCAATAAATTTGGAGCTCTTGTAATTCCATTACCGGTCAAAGTCTGTTGAACCGAAATCAAGGAGGTCTTCTTTAAGAATTCGATGACTGCGAAGTTTGGGAAATGGTAGATTGCTGAACTGGTCATTTGGGATTCTTAAATATGAGAAACTGGAAGCAGCTGTGTTCAGAAACACTTAACTTCCCATGAGTGTTTTTTGAGTCCATTTACAATAATGCCCCAGTCTGTTATTAAGAAAGATTCTCTTTAACTACAAAAGGATTAAGCTTGCATTCAAATTCCTGGAAATGTTTTATGTAAAATGCGGGAATTGTTTCCTAGAAACTAAGTAAGAAAAGGCATATTGGCTGTGTTGTGTTGAAATTGAGAAATGGACACATCAAGATGTCATCGCAGATGCTGCTATTCATGGGTAGTTTAAAAGAAAACGATGCGTTTGGAGAATATTAAAAAGGAACAGCAAATTTTGTGAACGGATTCTAGAAAATAATTAAATGATAATTTGATGCCATAAAGTGAATGTTCTAAAACTGTATACATTCAATTCAGGTGCTTTGAAATTAGGAAATTCGTTTTACTTTGACAAAAAGGAGAAATCGCCATTTTTGAAGCAATTTTGGAATGTTCGTGTTCTCAGGAGAATCCTTGAATTTCAATTGTTTCCTGGAAAGGAGAGTGTTGAGGTTTCGCGGAAACGAGAAATCAAAGAAGCCTTTAAAGGCCAGGGAATTCTTGGATACGAAATAAAAGCCCCAATATGAAGGCATTAGATGATACTTTGCCATGCTGAAAACGAGTGAAATCGATTTTCACACCAAGAAAAAACAACAGCTTTTTGATTGCAATCCCACCTGTAGAATCTGTTGATATCGATGTATGTTGTCGTTATATTACCATGGGAATAACTTCAATTTCCGGAAAGATTTTGTACCTTTTTGAACTGCCCTTTATGGCGTCTAAAGCTTAGGGGAATATTATGAATTGCGAGTATTGGGATGACACTAGTGATTGTTGGCATCCGAGCTCATTTTCGTACATTACATCTGACAAATGCCCCCCACTCATCCTCCTCTTCCTACTTCATGTCATTTGATGGGGGAAATGGCGACGGAAATGTGCAACTCCATCGTGGGTTTTCGTCCATTAGTGCCCATACCATTTACGCCCCATATTTAAGCAAACATCGCTGCCAGCTCTTAGTACGCTCAGACACTTAGTGTGGACCCTGTGATCCAAGTATGCTACACACGTAGTACGCAACTCATATTGAAATTAAAATTTACGAGTGATTACCCTTATTCTGTGGTGCGCCTTCATGAAACGGGCTACATATATTTGACAAATGAGTCTCTGTGGACTCGTTCTCATGTCCATTAATTTGAATTTCTGAAATGTAATTTAAAAAAATGAACATACTTTAAAAAAATATATCATCGAAGTTTCCAAAAGTTAGTTGAAATTCCTTTTAACGAATACTGGTTAAATAATTCCGTGTTGTCATTCACGTTAATGTTAACGGTGGCATACTCGACAATCTGAAATTACCAGTTGACACCATGCAGCCTGCTTGTCCAATTAGGAACCAGTAAGTATCTCGATGGTGAATATACGATTCAAAGGAAGAATTTCTTGGATGCCCATTGCTTATTCATTCGCCTTTTGGTTTTCACCGTTTCGGCATAGATGCAATTAAGGGAAAAGCCGGTGGATTTGATACAGACCGATAATCACGATGCGGGTAGTTTGATGAAACCACCGGGCGTAAGGAAACCCCAGGATGACACTCGGACGTTGGCTCGATCGTTTGATCGATGACCAACGGGATCGATAAAGTCTAGAAAATCGATTCGCCGCTTATGATTAGATCGACCATAACGCACTCAATTGAGCTTGACGAGCTCTCCCTACGACAGTGCCTCAGCCGCATTGATTTATTGTTCTTTGACGGAGAATCCCACGGATTTCGACCCGGATTTGCTGCATGCACTTTCGAGTTTTCTGGTACAGTCAAGGAGGTTTCGCTGCTTTGGGACAAGGGACGAACCATCACAGGACTGATGTTGTCTTCGTGCTTGTAGCATATTTAAAGTGTAGAAAAATTAGTGGTATATACTATACATACCATAAGATGTGTATACTTTGGGCCAGGTTTTGACGTGTTTATTTGTGATTCTGAAAAGTTTTCAATAATTACGACTTGAAACTGCCCAGTCCAACTAGAATCAACCCTCCGCTTTCCTAATATGACATCATTTTTACTCTCTGGTTAACAGGGGCACAAATATGTATTCCCATCCATTTGTCCTTGTATAATATATTTGGGCCTTGTATGTTTTCTCCTTAGTATATAATTTTGTAAGTCAATATTAATACTTTGAGAACATTATCTTCCATACATTGACATAAAACTGCCTTTATGGACATAAAATGTTTTCAGACATTTATGTGACATAAGATGCCGTACATGGCCCTATTATGTTCACAATTTTTACATATTACATTTTTTAAGTATACGCAACATGTTCACATGATTTCAATTAAAATGTCAATACTTGATACTTCTAGAGTATTCCGTCTTTACAAAAATCGATAAACCTGCCCTGTTGTAAAATAATTAAAACGAGATAGGCTCGTACGCCGTAGATGACGTAGTCAAATTTGACTCCCCTGCAGGGTTGTCAGAAGACTAATAACCCTCACTAATAGCACCTGAAGGATTATTACCAACAAAATTACGGAATTTACGATGGGTTTCTACATTTTGACTTCATGTCACCACATATATGTTGTGAACTTATTTGCTTTAGGGCGGAGTAGGCCTGTTAATGTATGGCCAATTTCCGCTGTTAAAATGATCGGAAATTGTCCCTGAGTGCATGATTACCTCGCAATCGATACTCAATTTGTTTTATGAAGGATCAATTCTATGGTGGATATGACAACATATTTTTAGTTGATGCATGGTTTTAAATGGTACGCCTTATTGAAATAACATTGAAGCCACCACAAATTGTCTCCTTGGTCGCCTAGTGCTGTTCAACTTTGCAGCATAATGATATAAACGTGTAAGCATAAAACTAAACTTCATAAATGCAAATTTTAACATAAGCTTATGAGTAACCACGCAAGTGATGCTTCAAGGAACGTCTTAGCCTTTTTGTTTTGGTCCCTCCGCTCCACTTCCGGTATGATGCGAATGTTGTACCAGGACACCACCAAACACAACATTGATCAATCATCCATTGAGAGCGTTGTTGGGGGAAAGCTATAGCGCTAATCGAAAACCATGCAGCAGCTGGATATTGTAATGACTGGCGAGTGCGTTGGGATGATTAGAGGATCCCCTTTCTGATATTTTCTAAATTGCATCCATGAATTTAAGGTAAATTAGATATGAGTAAGTGAGCCTGGATGAATTTCCATCAGTGACGTTAAGATACCTTAATGTTTCCAGACGAAAGCTGAAACTGTGCATAATTTGTCTCGAAATCAATAAATAAACATCGTGCCACGAGGGTGGTTGTTAAGATCTGCTAAATGAAAATTTCTGGAAATCTTTAAACAAGAATTAAGTTTTCTTAGAATTTTGCATTATGGATGCACGATTTCTTGGAAATGGTTGATTTTTTTTTTGACACCATCAAATTCCCAGAATCGATTTCTGTTTGACCTCGATTCGGTTTGTTCGAGAACCAGTCCTGATGAAGAACTATGAATTACGAATGATAAGGGTTGTCATTTTATGTGAAATAATGAAAAAAAGTACAGTTTCCATTACTATCATTAACTTGATCTCAGCATCGCCGCAATAGGAACATACAGTACTTGACGTGTACTGGAAACCAATATGGTCATAACAAGGAGCTTACCTGTTGCTTACATGTGTATGTATGCAGGTAATCCCAGTTTTGGATTCTAGATATGGTCTACATTAAACGGTGGAAATTTTTACAACGTTTGATTACTTTTATTAGACTGACGATACAACTAAACAATACAAAATGACCATTATTAAATTTTCAAAAAGACTCGAGGGTGAAAAAATTACCATATCTGTCATACATATATGTACATGGTCGTATATGGCAATACTAAGTTTGTTCTCCATGCTTGTCTAAAACCATATACGAGTACATATGACTACATGTTGAAGAAAATATGATTGTATATTATTTCCAAAAAGTATAAACATAGTCATGAATATTTTGAAATACAATAATGGGAAATAGATAAACTGTGAACGGTCTGTCCAAGTATTGTATATGAGGATTAGCATATGTGGAAGTACCAGAAATTGGCAGAAAATTCGCATAAAACTAGTTCATGTTGTGGCAGATGTTTTTCTTCCCCAAAATGCGAATCCCACAGAGGTGTAACAATCCATAAAATTAATGGCGACAATTTTAATTTATACAATTGTACTTCATGCCCTAGATCGTACATGGTGTTTTCCCTTTGTTAATGGCGGCAGATAAGTTTGCCTTATCGAATTTGTAAGTTTCGAGCCTCCGGCCAGTGCATTTCAGTGGCTATTTTCGTTAGTTATCGTTTGTTTGTCTGCACTACGGAGGTTGTAAAAGGGCACTAATTAGAGACCCTTGTCTTTCCTAAACGAAGTACTTGAACCAGATTGCATCCATTATAACGAGTCCGCTGAGTGACATTCCCGTGTTAATGACACGGGACATAATTTGCAACCTCTGTTCATTTGCCCCTGGTTCTATTATTATCTTTCCTACCAAGGTAAAATCTTGGTTTACTCCCTCACTTAGTCGGTACTTTTCATCCAACTTTGCAACCAATTCCCAACAGAATTCTTCTGCTGACACGTTTGTCTTGACGATTATTGGATTTTTTTGTTTAAAAATCTGCGTTTTTTCCCCTTGGTTACGTCTTTGTATCCACACGAAAGCTTTTTGAATAAAACTGATTCCTGATGAAATATTTTCAACATTAACGAACGCTATTTCTGCACTTGGCGAGAATAAATGTCATCCCTGTTTACAAATTTGCCTAAAAGCTTTTAATGGCGCATTCATTAGCGCGAAAACAGAAATGAAGAGCTAGGAAAAGACATCCGCAAATGGACCAGCTTATTTATAATGAGCTCAAATTTAAAATGTCTAAATGAAAGCCTTGGAAACGGCAATGTAATTGACTTATCCACATGTTGTTCACAACTATGTGCTGAGCTAGTCAACATCATCCACTAACAGTGCTGAGCTAGTCAACATCATCCACTAACAGTGCTGACAACTGTCTAGTCAGCACCTGGTTAAAAACAATATATTATTTCATAAACGACCTCAGATGGATATGTTGGAAAACCATGGTGTAATGTATGTAGAAGTCAATTTATATCGGGTAGTGGTCAAAACTTAAACAATTGAAATACCGTCAAATGTGGCTACTTTGGACCAGTTATTGGTGTTTGGACTCCATGGTTTTTTCTAGATACTTTCCTGTCACAAGCAGTCATCTAATGACGTCACAATACAACCTCATGTCTTATCTGATATGAAATCAACATTAGTATGTCCCAATACTGTAAGCAAGATGATAAAAAAAACATTGAGGGGCATTTTCATATTTCGATGGTCGAATTGGTCGTTTTGGAAAACAAGTGGGAGCCCCTTCAAGCAGTTGATGTTTGAAATTGTGCTACCAATTTTCGTACATTTTCTCCATGAATCTCATTTTCTATTCCGTTTCGTTAAATTCTGAAAACGTACTGTCATTCGGGGGGTCGACGCCTGCAGTAAATTTTATACAAAAGTCACGCATATAAAACATCCATTTCTATAAACAATGGGCTGAGTCATTGCATTTGAATGTATTAAGGGGGAAGATGGCAGGCCGAAGTGGATTGCTGCTCGGATTTGTAGACGGTTTATCGTCTAGGGTTTTTGCAGCATTAACTTTTTGTTGTTGTCATGTAGATGATGACTGTGCTTTTGCTCTTGTCTGTCTACATTTTATTTACCAACACAATCCGCGTCAAACCATGTATGTGTTTCCATTGCTGAAATAGCGAGGGTTCGCCGATGTACTAATAACATTGATATAAATCTATACATTTATATTTAGCGCTAATGCGAAACGTTTTACCCTTGTCGCTTACGATTTTTTTACCCCATCCAGTGATAAATCACTGGTGCGCTAAAAAGACCTCTTCTGTGGAATAGTCCAGCTTTTTGATCACGTTAAAACAACGCATCCATCATTCATTCTTCACCGAATTAATTATTCTCGATGTTGTGTTTCCCCCATCCCCATGAATATTTGAGTTTTGGATAAATGCATGTACTTTGGATGCATCGTACAAGCAGATACGTGTTTGCTGGTTAACGACACATTTGTCAACAGATGGCGTGGGGAAACTTGATTGGTTCGCTACTTGCAGTGGCCCTTGCTGACAGACAAGGATACGTGTTGTCTGCAATTGGGTACCTTTGATGCACAATTTGCAAAGATTTATACAGATAAATGAAAGGAACATTTGCAGCGCCATCTGTACGCAAATAAGTCGTTTGGCTGTGGTTCGCTTTCTACCGTTTTACTTAGTAAAATTAGCTCAAAATTGCTTAAAAATGAATTGTCGTTATTTAAAAATATACTCATGTAATTCAAGATGTTATATGAAAAAATTCAAATTTTTTTCAAGTTTAATTCAAGTTTTCATTTTTAATGTAACAGGTCATGTTCAAATAATTTTAAATTTCCATAAATTATTGTTTTCTATAACAAAAAAGGTATGACAGCTAGTACTTTTGAAAAACATTTACAAAGCATATACATTATTTAAATAACAGCGATTTTTCGTCATTTAAAGGTGGTTGATATAGAATTTAGAATTTCCATTCAGTATACATTCCCCGGGCAATTCTTCACTCAAAGTGCAAAGCTGATATTATTAGAAAGCTCTCTGATCAATAAAAAGCTCTTGACAGTAAGCGAGGAGTAAAAAAAATGGGAACGTTTTAAAAACGATGAAGTAAGATTTAATCCCATATTGCCGTAAGTGTTTATTATCCGAAATCCATCGTTTATCATCCTGGGCGATGGTGCGGCAATACATATTAATAAAGCGGAAAAAGGGGCTAGGCTTAATCGCTTTTTAAGCAAGTTCTTGCTCAAGATTTATGCGATGAACAAATTAATATACGCTCAAGAAAATTTTACTCAACGTTTATGTAACAAAGCGATCAATAAAATAGTATGCAAGTCTCATAACACGATGAAATGTATTTTTATCAAATTCTTTTTTGTTGTTGCTTAGTGTATGCTAATTATATAGGCTAGTTTGGTATAAGAGTCCATTCGGTTTCATCCTATGAGAAACTTTGGACATGTATATCCATAAATGTCATATAATATGCGAATGTTTGCACAAACCAGGTTTGTGATGAGACGTTTTGATTAGTAAATGAGAAATAATACTATCAGATAATTTCTCAGATAACCACAAGTTTATGTTGTGTTGTTGCAATTTTAGGTTTAAGTTTCTTCTAAATCGCAATTCGATGGTGTTTAATTTTCGTAAGCCTAGCACATGCTGTGAAAAATAGCACTGCTTTCATCGCCATGTTTCTGCAACGAGAAAAGCTTTGTTTTCATTTGTGAAAAATGAGTAACATTGTAAATTTAGCGAGGTCTTGTATTTATTCATCCGTGCTTTTGTGTTAGCCAAGATTTATGGTGTTTGGATTTTGAACACCTGTTGCTGTTTAGGTTTCTCCGTTTGATTTTTTTTTTGAATTGAGAGCATCTATTTTGTCTGCAGAGTGCATTTTTGAAAACTGTTTCAGCCTTTGTATCTTGAGCAAGCGGTCAACTAGAATAACCATTGTCGCGGGGAAAAAAATTGCCAGTTACAATGGGGCTCTTTGGGACCATTAACCTTATAACGTTGGAAATATGTCTCGTTTATTGCAGTTAGTAACCTCGTTAAACGTTTCTCCATTCTTGAAAACGTTATCTTAAGCTGTTCCTAAATCTCTTCAAAAATCTCACCTTTGATCTTGAGAAACTTTGTTTTCAATGCAGGAGTGTTTATCTGTAAGGCACTTGAGCAAATGCTTCATTTTTAATATGCTGAATTAGCAAATGTTCTATATTTTACGTGCCAAAGAGTTTTTCGAGGCTCTTCTCCCTGGCCAAAAGTTTCCACATTTTAATTAAAAAAAGATAGTGCTGAAAAGCGGCATAAGATGCTAAAATAAGGTTGTTTGCACATTTTTTCTCGTTTTTGAAGATGCTGGACTCACCCTGTACTCACCACCGCCCTTGAATCTTGAGTGCTTCCCTTCGGCATTTTCGTATACGATTGCTGTGAAAATGTAATTTGGTGTTTGCGTTGCTTTTTGCGTGCACATTAGGACGCAGATTGAGATCTTGTGCTCTCAGGCATACATTAACCCGTTCATAATATCGTAATGCTCGTCGCTTTTTCTTTTAATATAAAAATGGCTCGTTTCGAGTTTATTGCGCGCTTAGTGCCCTGTTCAAGGTGAATTGCATTGTGTATTAAAAATGCATCATCGCAGATTAGATAAAACGAGAGAGAAACCAAAACTCAGCGTGAGCGTTATTATTATTACCATTGCTTCTTTTGCACAAAGCATCTTCTAAAGAATGTGGCTGCATGGACTTAAATTTTCTGGATGGCAACAAAAATGGAATGGAAATTGAATTATTTGTGCAGTCATAATTATCGATTATTTATAAATGTGGGATTTCAACCTTGTGTTCCTTTAATCCTTGTTGATGCAGGCAATGTTTGGCATTAATTGAGTACATTGACATTGAATGCAGAGTGACGGTTAATAGAATACAGAGTACAAAGTGAAAATTGAATGCAAGTGCACTCAAAACGTACGTACGAGTACTATGACATTGAGTAACGATTAAAAGAATACTGAGTACAAAGAATAATTTATAAAAAAAAGTACGAGTATGGTGCACTAGATTAAAAAATGTACTTTCAATGGGCGATTACAAATGGCCTTGAGTATTGACTTAATTTGAAATCATGAGTACCAATGTAATCGAGTGCCGATATAAATACTTTAAGCCAGTAAGTAATTGAGTAAATTTGAGTAAAGAAAGTGAGTAACTTGATATGAGGATCATCCCAAAAGTTAATCTGAATATTGGCTAATTTACGTTTTTACTTATGATCCTTTTGTTACTTTCTCTTTTTCACCCATCTTTAATTAACATTTTTTTCACGTCTGAAATGATTTATGTAATCTCATATTCTTAGTTTTTTAAAATTTTAATTGTTTCTGCTTGTAATAAAATCTGCTGTGTGTAAAATAATTGGAATTCTCAAAAAGATACTTTATCAGTACTTATGTCCATCAGTACAACTTTCCCAAGTCTGATTACGATACTACTCGTACTCGTTTCATACGACTACTGATTACATGTACTCAACTCATGCTGGAGTATGATTCCGTTGTAATCGTAATCAGTACTCCTGCTCATGAGTTTTTATTTGCCCAAATCTGGATACAAGTAGTCGAGCTTCTACCCGGTTGTTAGCATATAATATAGAACTGGACGTACTGTAACAATTTTACCTTCCTCACGCATGTGCACACATTTTTATCAAAACCATGTTTTTAATCTAGATCAGCTTAATACTGCACATGTATAGTCAATAATCCGACTGTGAATAATTTAAGTAGCGTCACTTTTGTGCTGATAAAAATATGTATTCGTTGTTTAGTTCCCTCACCCGGGAGACTTCTGTCCGCCAGATTAATTATAATTAATTAGATCCTCGATTAGATAGCGAGGAAATTATGGATTTGCCCCTTGAAGATAGGCAATCTCTGTGTGATCTCTAGTTATGCATGATTGCCTGCCTACAGGGGGCAAGAGTAATTTGGAAGAAAAAATAATAGTCATTAAGAACAATGAATTGCCGTTTGTTAGCCATCATTAAATAAACACAGTTCTTTTAAGTTAAAAAAGCTGGATAATTTAATTAGGTAATTTTGCCATTATTTTCATTTAATGGAAATTATTAAGTATGACTAAGCAACAACGAAAAACACTGCATGTTTATACTCTAGCTTATAACTTGAACTAGTCAGTAATAAAGCACCCCTTATTATGATGTCTAGTCCTTAATTCTTAATTATCTGCATTAATAATTCAGCTGAAAACATGGATGTATAAATTCGCTTTTTGCATAAATAAGTTGAATAAGTAACAACTGGTTGCTCAGTCTGGATTAACGAATCATGGTAGCCATGTTGACATTTTGTGAATGTTCCTGCTTTCGTTAAGATGTGCTGTAGTGTATGGAAATAGTAAAAAAAGGTGCATTAGTTGTCTGACAGTATGAGAGACAAGGATTTCACCTCGCATCAATCAAGTAATAGGCGAATGTAGGGCATCCCAATTTAGTGTTTTTATCGATTGCTTTTGACGAAATATCTAACTTCTTTTTTGTTTTCACACTTTTTATACTGGTGAACTATTTTGCCTATCATTTTCTGACGTTCATTAGGGCAGGGCACAGATTAAATTGACTTTCATTGCGTTTTAAATCATGTACAATTAAGTCTGCGAAGAGCAGTAAAAACAACTTATTTGAGCCATTCAGTTTTTATGGGAAACTTAATCTATACTTACTCGTTCGTATACTCAGGCTACTTGTATAGTTGAATAAAGAATAAAGCAATACATGTATACATTTTGACAGCAATAGTACAATAGGCATTTTGTGAAAAAAAATCTGTTTTGGATGGTGTATAGTGTTTTCTGTATGAATAAAGTTATATAACTATATGCTATAAATTCATACTTAAACTTAGCTATTTATGCTAATTTAATGTCTGCATGTGTTATTTGTTAAATATTATGTTATTCATTGTTTTTTTTTTATTTTTTTTTTTAGGTAAGTCGAAACGAATTATGGTTTAACTATTTTTTATGATACACCATGAATGAGTATGTAAGGTAGGAAATATGGAAATTTTACATTCATAACATAATTATGTTAACAGTATGTGTATGACCCAAGAGTTTGTAATACTGGTTGATGTTGGGATTGAACAATAATGAGTTAGGAGTTACATTAAAGCTACAAATGTATTGAAAACAGCTGAATCTGCATATTGTTGGACATTTTAAGCTATACTAAATTAACTTAGTTTGGCAAAGTTTTGCCAATGTGTCGTGCTCAGCGCCTCTACATTCCAATGCTGTAAGCTGCAAACACACGCACCAACGGATTTTATTATGTTTAATCTGCTGTATGGATTTGTGTTAAACGATGTTTTCTACTCATAGTGAAATTCCCCAATAATTAATGCCCCATGCCTCGTTACCGTTTATGACTGTTATTAATATTAATCCCAACCACTTAACCATTGGATTTAATTACTATAAATATTAGCGCGTGGACTTTGTATCAGTTACTTGTTTTTAAAGACAAAGAGTTTAGCAATTATAATTTGAGCACTTAGTGGTACACCCTGCTTTAACAATGACAAATTGGGTTACGTTAGTACGCGCCGATACTAAGCGTGCGTTGTGTCGATTGGTAAAATGCACCCTGATCTAGTGTTCAGCGATTTACTTTCTTAGCATAAAGTTCATTCAGTCATAATAAAACATTATTTGTCTTTTTTATGAGCATGCTCTTTAACACTTTTATCCCTTGATTCGCTCGGATCCCCCCCATGTTCGTGTATCCTTAATCCCCTAATTTTCCACAGCAGCGAATTGGCCCCCCTTTTTTCCTCGAGGGCGTCTTTTATTCCCATTACCGCAGTGTGACCCCTAAATCCCTAGTTTTGCCCGCGTAACGTTTACGTTTATGTGACACTAAGTCACGCTGGAATGGGTTTTATGTACCACTTAAGGCGATTTTTGCGCAATCTAATGACTGTTAGTGGTGAATACGAGCGTGAAATGCTAAACTGCTGATTTGTCTATGTGTTTCCTATTTTTTTTTACCCACAAGGCAAATAATGTTAACTCCTTTAACATTCAACTGTTTTCAATTTTTCGATTTATAGCGTATATTACTGTAGTGCACACCTGTATAGCAATGCAGTTTAGGGATATCATTTCACTTGTTAATCACAAAGTTAATATGATGCCATATCCGGAAAGATGGTTGACTATTTGACTAGGTTAATTTCTGGCCTAAACTATCCACTTCTACTTTATTCTACTATCACTAGGCCTCCGCTGCTATGGTAAAAGCAACTACACCTGTAGAAATATCCATTTTTTACCTTGTCAGACTGCTGTAAACATTCCACTAGATTTTGATTTCATACATGAGAAGATAACGCCTCGTTCACACGAGGCCGTATCAGATGATTTGCCGCACGAGGTTTTTTACCGAATTCTTCAGCGGCGCATGCTTTCCTATCTGCACGTTCACACGATACGTCTCATTCCGTGTACGGATTAATTCCCGATTCGTTTATTTTTGCAATTGGTAAAAAAATAAGGCGCGTGATAAAATTCGAAATTTATATAGAAAATTGGAACACAAAACATTCGAAACAGAATAGTGTGTGAACACTGCACCCGGTTTAGCACCTATTTAGCGTAATTTCCGATTAGTCAAAAAATGTAATGTGAATGATCAAATTATGATCCACAGTTTTGTCATAGAAATTAAGTTTTCTACATTTTCCACTTGTTTGGTATCGTCCTCGCTCTACAAGCCGGTAAGCTCTTGCTTAAATGGCGTAGATAAGGTCGCTTTTTTTTACTTCGGTGGATTATTTCCTGAATTAACGTTAACAACCGAAACTGTTGTACCACCGGTGTTATCTGCTTCCTGTTGCATTTCTGGTCCCAAGAAACAATCTTGATTTATCGCCTTTCGCCAGGGGCCAACGTGTGGTGTCGATTTTCGCTACATTTGCTATAAATCTGGGTTTTTTACGATTTATACAATAACTTGTGGATTCTATACAGATTTGTTGTTTGTTTTTTCGATAGTGTTTCATACAACACTAGTTGGATTTTAGGGAAGTGCTGTTTCACAAGTATTCCTTGCTGAAAGACAATTTTTGCACAATGAAATTGTGAACTTTTGTTAATTATTAGACTTTTTTGTTTGTTTTTGATACCACTGTTAAATTTTAATAAATATGTTAAGTTACACACAAAGCAATACAATATTTAATAACGTAAAATTCTCACGTAGAAGAACGGTTAGTTAGTGTAATAAACTTTGTATTAAATGTGACTATATAAATATGTTTAATACGAGTTAAAGGATTTAGTGATTTATTATTCAAAAATCAATGCTATTATGAAATTTAATTTATATGAAGACAATGATTTTTTTAGTTAACAAATTATGTACTAATGAACGCAATTAAATTGCATTTTTTTATGTAGTATTAGACAGCATAATCGCATTCCATCTGACAGAAGTTAGCGATAATGTAAAACAGTAATTAATAAACTACTTTTTAAATGACTTGCAAAGAGTTGGTATACTTTAATAATTTTTCATTTTTAGAATAATTCTTTTCTTGTGTTGTTTATGGTTCTAGAATTTTTGAACATACGCTGAAGGTTTTTTTTCTCGCATGTTCGTTTCATTTGAAACACAACACACATCCTCTTTATTATTTTTTACCAAGTTTTCTAGATTTTGAGATAAAAAGTAGCTTTCCAATATTTTAACTTTTTTTTTTTTTTTTTCCGTACGCTGCTCACAGATAACAATAAACCAAAAGAAAAATATAATTATGCTATCTCAAGACAGACTGAGCGCAGATGTCGAGTCCTTGGCAGACTTCAAACATTGCCAAAATAAGTTAAAATTGGCAGCCAACCCGCAGTTGTCCTTGTATTTGCCACAAGTTATGACATTCGCAGTTATTTACACGCCTAATATATTAGCAACAATGTAGCGGTATATACACATGGACCTGTGACAAGGGATCCTATATCTTTCCGCTCTACTTACATCAACCATTTTTCATTTGAAAAAAATTCTGGGAAAATAACTGAAGTAACAAGCAAACTTTAGACTTCTGTAATGTGATCGCAAGTATATTTCTTTGAAATGCAACAGGAGTAGTTTACTTCTACCATACTTTAACCAAATTTTGAGATTTTTGCCAAAAAATTGAATTTTGGCAAAAACCGGTGAAACTTGGTATTATGTCGCTATTTGTATGGCTAGAATTTGCGAAATACGTGGAGATATTGGATATCATGGAAATTTATGCTTTCAAGCAAAAATGTTATAGGAACAATCAAACCAACGATAGAGACGGCCATCTTGTTTTAAGATTTATGGTTGGCTCTCGTTGTTCACGCACCAAAACATGATTGTAATAACCAAACAGTTCTATTGACCATATTATATAGTTAAACAACTTCTATCGGCGTATGAGCTTTTTAAAATCGCATTTCCAAGATGGCCACTTCCTTGTACACATAATGCTACAAAGAGTATGAAGTTATAGTTATTTGATTTTCCTATAAAAATTAGCTGCATTTTTTATGCTGAGGAAGAGCAATAATGAGAAAATGTGGACGAAAATCAGACAGGAAGACGTTTAGGGTTAAGTGAGAACACGATGACTCAACCAGAGCGTATGCGTACAGCTGGACTAAAGCATAACACCGTCCACGTAATTAGGCACATTCATCAGGCCTAATTTACTATATTTATCCAAATGGAAATTGGATCTGGTCATCATAAATCAGGCGTGTGCGCATTATGTTACAGAAAATAATTATGAAGGAGTGCTCGGAGTGGACCTGTAGCAGTTTTGTATGTTGTGCAGATTTTCACTTCATATACACCGAAGTGGTGGTTCGCGTTATCATATTATCATTGTTAATTAAAAAATTAATTGGACTCGTTGTATGTAGCAGTTAATTAATTCATCCTTTTTTTTTCATTTGAGGATACCTTCAGTTTTTTAAAATAATTTTTAGCTATTTGTCAAATTTCTGAACTGGATATTGGGAAATATTATCCTGTAAAAATTACAAACAAAAAAATAAATAAATTCTATAACAGCACAACAATATTTGTGTTCATTGTTCATGTAATATTCTTGTGAAAATCTGGAAGTTTTCCAGGAAAATCAAAAACTTGACAATTATCGTGATTTGCCAGTTTACTCTTCGTTTAAGATGCTCAGATGTCAGCAAAAAGTCTTTCGTATGTCTATGACACGTTGGCGTTCAATATACGATAAAGTGGCATTGGCAAGAGCGATGCTATTTTCGATTTGGATTAAAGCCGAAAATGCAACCAGCTGCTGCGAAATAAAGGCCCTTCGCTTTGTTATATATGACTGAGAAAAATATGAGAAAATGAAGGCAGTTTTAGTTGCCCCACCCGCCCATATTGTTTCGCCTTCTGTCGCTGTACTTTATGAGCGTTTCTCCCCCTTTTTCACTTATGAAAACTCTCGCGTTTCTCCGTTTTGCTCTCGCACATTTTACCAAACTTCCAGACTTATTATATTCAGAGGCGCACCCCGTTATCGTGCCATTTTCGGGAAAGTATAGTATATAGGCCTCGTTGTAGGCATCCATTTGCTACATCCGCCGCCACCTTGCGCATATTGCCACGGTAGCTCACTTATAGGACGAGATGGGAATAACATCGTGTTGTCAGCGTTGCCACAACTGCAACATTCGTGCTAGAAACCATTGCTTCTCGAAAAAGTGGATTCTCAATAATTGCCAAGAAATTCATGAAAAAAGTTGATTGTTTAATTAAGAGCAATTACAGTTCATCGTTAGTTGCCTTAGTAAAGAAAACATCTATGCAGTTTTAGACGTTGAACAATGTTGCCAAATGAATTTTTACAATGTTGCCAGCTGAATTTCTTCAATGCTGCAAACTGAATTTCTTCAGTGTATTCAACAGGAACATTATTTCTCTAAATTTCTTAGCGTCCACATTATTTTGTAAAATTTAAGATTACCTTAATTGTCAAAACAAGCTTTGTGCGTTTGAGGGGGAAAAAGCTCAAGGGATTTCTGGCATAGTCTTGGGCATATTGCGATCATTTCTCGTGTCTATTAATGACCCAAACTTGATAAATTATTTGCGAAAGTCAGCCCCCGTTTTATGTAGTTGGTTGCCAGTTCTCCATTACGAAGGGTGGTTTTATTGCTCCTACACTCGCAATTTGCAAGTACAACTTAAACCCGCATGAATTCTGTCATAATTATTAAATATTAATTGAATGAGGGCGCAGAAAATGCTTTATTTCCGTGCATTTTCCCACCCCTGCATACAAATTTTTGCAAGGACTCTGAGGATACACTTGCGTGGCACGATCGATGTTGCCAGAAGGTTTAATACTGAGGAATTTGTGACACAATAGCTAATTTATTTACAAGATGCAAGTAGCTACATACATGCTTCTCAAATTGGGGGTTTTAGTTCCCCACCACCCTTCCATTGATTTCCTCTTCTTCTTGAATACGTTTGCATCATTAATAAATAAAAATAATGTAAGATCAACAATAGGGAAAGGCAACGTACACAAAAATCCATTTTGCAAATTTTATTAAGTCGTGCATTGGAGGCTGTTGCTGGTCTCCTCATTAACTACTACAATTATGCATCGGAAAAAAAATGAAAATGGGGGAGATTGCAATAATAAGACAGGGAACAAAAGGTAAAACAAGGGAAAGAAGAGGGTAATTTTCATTGCAATTATTGCTGATATTATTACATTTGTACCGGTAGCTTGTCGACAGCATTTATGGCAATTTGCGATGAACAGGTGCCATCATAATCTCCCAACCAAAATAATAAAGATTAGATTAATTATTCATAAATACGCATCTCACGAGCAGTATTTGCTGTGCTCGTCTGTCAGCAAGTGCAATTGCACATTTATAATGCACCAATATACGAAAAACGTAAAAACTCACTTATCCCACTAGAATACCATATTCCTTATGCCTTTATGCTGCCATTCAATGAAAAACGGTTTTTAAAACCTTTTAAGATGGCATATTTCGATATTGAAGCGCGTTTACTTTTAATATTCATTGGTTAAAATAACGATTTGGTATATCGTGTCAAGTAATTAATTTTCTGTTTTTCACACCTTAATTAAGTTGTATTCAGATATTATAGTTAAACAAATGTACTTTAAATTCAATCCATTTGGTTCAAAGTTTTAATCAAACAATAGCTTAACGTTGAAATTTAATAATTATCGAAATTATGGGCTCTTTATACATCTCTTCCTACAATTTTTAATGCGTTTCCATCATAATGGGGGCCAAAATGACATTTTTAATGGTGATCACTGCTCACCCCCTCTAACCAAAAAAAAAAAAAAAAATACTAACATTTGTTCACTTCATTTGAGAACTTAATTTGATAAGATTATATACTATACAAAAAACAATAACTATAAAAAGCTATGCTTATAGCCTACACATGGCACATCGAGTTGCTAGTAAAGTTTTTAAACGTTCACATCCTTATTGCAGCAATAGAGATGTAAAAGCATATCATAATTATGCGGAGGAATAATAGTGGCTGCACAGGGTAATTGCGGTACTAAATTGCCTAAAACGTATTTTCGACTTCGTAGGCCTATAAAAAAAGTTAATTGCCCATATTAGCGATTTGTTTGCCCCTTCGTTGCTTTTCCTTAATGGCCAACTATTAATACAAGGCGATTTAAAACTACTTTTTTTTTCTCATAACATATCATTTTCTTGTAAATGCTGCTAATGAATTTGAGACATGTGCTTTCATTAAGATTCTCACCCGGGTGGAAAAATTACATATTGTACATTCACTGTACAAACACCAGCATATGGGAAATATCATAAATTGGACACATGTGGATATATTCTGTATGCATATTATTTCAATATTATAGTCGATAATTTATCATATGTAGGCGATTATATTACTATGTAAACGCATATTTAGGACCGAATCAGAGTACTTGTATATTCATATGCAGGTTGTCTAGCAGTCTTGAAAATCGTGAAATTCGGGGAATGTGCTTGAATTTTTTCACCTCGTAAAACTTGGACATTATTTCCTGCTGTGGTCATGAGAAAGGGCCCATTGAAAATTTAAGGGATAGGCTTTGCAATACTTTAAATATGCTGCAACATTTTTTCCAGTAAATAATTATAAAATTTCTGTTGTTCATTTTTGCGAAACATCACTACAATCGTGTTCAGGGATATAATGAGAATATCATATATTGCCATAAATGGGGCATAATTGGCAACAAAAACACTTTTCGAGTTAAATAATAAGAAAATACAGAATAAAACGATCAAAATCAGATATTATAATATTGGAAAGTGAAGGAAAAGTAAATCTCAAACTAATAGTATCAACATTTTAAGGTACATATGTAAATACAAATTATCAACCCAAGAAACCCCCAAAAATGTCCATTTTTCTCCGCGGTTCCATCGTTCGTGTCTATTGGTAATCTGTAATTCGCATTCACCGTCGAATTAATCTTCGTAATTTCAGCGACTTAGTTTCCTGTCAGGAGATTAGTCAATGAAGTGCGTGTGTGGGAAGGGATTCTGCATTGGCAACACATGTGAGAGCGTAATTCGGGGCAAATTAAAGCTGTCAATTTGCCCCCGCTATATCATTATGTCGCTTTAGACGCATCGGTGCGCTTATTTTGAAATTGGAGTTTTGCGAAATTCACATGAATTAAGCGGAGAGGTGTGGTCCTCTGCAGGCCGTCCAGAAAGGGCTTTTTCAAACCAATCGAGGCGTAGTTTAACGATATGCTAAATTTCCAGAAGCTGAGTACGGTGCGAAAATAACCGTTTATCGACTTTTAACGGTGCTATATACAGCTATAATCTTAATTGTGAAAAACCTTAGTTTAAGTTCCTGGAATAAAACAAAAGGGACAATACGGTCAAATTAAAACAAATCCTATTGCAGCTTTGGACATCTTAAAATTCCTAGACACTCGTTTTTTTTACAACCAACTTCTCCTCAATATGTAGGGCTTTTCTATGTTTAAACTGGTGTAAACAGATATACGAGAATATGGACGGATTATTATATACATATATTGTATAAGAATATTTGACAATACATTGATGTCTATACTGTACATGTATAACATTGTGTCATTATGAGAAATCACGAATAATTTATGAAATATTACTGTAAATTTAGCCCTTTTTAATTAATATCCTTTGTTGCTGTTACAAATTGGCAGCAGTGATCTTATGTTAGCTCCGCTTTTATAATGCTCTATATGGAAAGTTGAAGTTAACCGTAGACAAATACGTATCATTAACCAACATCTGGTGATCGTCAAGTTTATTCATGATAATTAGTCGCTCTTAATGGTTAATGAAACGAAAATAATGCTGGTTGGTACATTTTTCAGCATTTTCTTTCGTAAATTTTAATTTGTGAGGACACTAGTCACGCCAGTGTGGTTTGCACTTAACAGACTGCTTTTTCTATAAATGGGTTCTGAAAATGGGTTCTAGTTTGTCGTTTAAATTTAAGGATGAGCAACAAGCAGTGCATTGGTGCTATGTGTGATTGCGCAAGTTCAAGGGGCAATATGTTTGAAAAATGTGTACATTCTGAGACAAATGTTAACATAATTTTCATTAATAACAATAACTACAGTTAATTATGATATGCCGGATGTTTCCCTTTGACAATTTTATTTTTACACTAATGATAAATAGGGAAAGGTATCTAGGGAACGTACATGTGGAACATACATCTATGGTACATTGCATCTTTCAACATTCATACATTTAATAGTTATTATTTAATATAAATGTAATTAAAAAGGTAGATATTATAACTTTTGTATCGATCGTCCAGACCAGCTAGTGTTTACGGTGAATAGATACAGTTTCTACGCTTAAACATACAATGCTTAACAATAATAAAGTTTTACGAGCAAATTCGTCAATTTCAAATTTCATCAATCTGCTCATCTCATATAATGTGAAGTAATTTGATGAAACGAGTTAACACTCCCACGATGCGAATGACATTACGCCCGAGCTGGACTGGCCAGATTATGCAGTGATAAAGAGGGGGACGGACGGAACGAATCCACCAAGGTCTGTGGTAGCGGGCAGAGCATCCAATCCTAATTAACAATCAATGGAAACTTAATTTCGCTACCCTCTTTTAATATCATTCGCTGCAGTCTATCATTTGGCTAGCATTGCAATCGACCGTCGTTGACGCCATCTGGCGGAATGTCTCTTTTCTGGGACTTCCCCTGAGGATTAATCAGTTTCCGTTATCAGGCTGTAACCGGAAGATGAAAGCCCTAGCTGCTCTTGGATCTATAGGGAGATTTTGTTTAATTTAACAGAATTGATGGCGCCATGGGGGCCATTTCATATTAACTTTAGTTGGTTTTAAGCCGAGATCGATAAATTAAACGCACAGATTAAACTGCGTAGATTGATATCGGCAAACGTCATTGCATCGTTCGCTTTGCAGTGATTGCTGTACAGGGTGCAGAGTGCAAATCCTTTACACCGAAAATGTTTCTAAAGCAGAGTCCAGATTGGAGAAAACAAGAAGCAAAAACAGTTTCTGCAAACATGTTCGTCGAAACGTGTTTTCAAGATTATATTTCGACAAAGAAACTTGCTACAAACCGGCACAAACATAGTGGCCACAATGTCAACGAAACCATTTATCAAGCTGAGTACAAATTGGAACAAACACGAATCAAAAACGAGGTTTCTGCAAACCTATTCGTCGAAACGTGTTGTCAAGAACAATTTTCGACAAACAGGCTTGCTACAAACCTGCATAAACATAGTGGCCACACTGCAAAGAATATTTCAGTGAAAGAAAGGGAGCTTGATGTTTTCTGATCATTATGCCCCAACCAAGGTCTGTATACTATGGCCAAAAACTGTCTTACGTCTGCGCTACAAAGTACGTGGTCCATTACTCAGCGTCATGGTGTACATACCTTGGTAGGAGCGCCATGACCAGTAAGCATTTCCTCCATTGTTGTTTCTCTATGAAATGTTTTTGGACACTGTTGTGTAAACCTGTTTTCCTCCGGTGTGGAATATGGCCTAAACTTACATTACAAAGCGAAGGTTCGAGCTTTGTCGGCCATCTTGTTTAACTATAAATCAATGTTAAAGCTATAAAAATAATAACATTTATTTTTAGACAATATAAAATGATATATAAGTAAATCTTTGAGATAGGACAGTTATGCAAACGAAAATGTTTTTTTCTCAGAAACGAAGACCGTATTATATTTCTATATCATAAACATAACCATAACCAGGGATTTTTGTTATATTATCAACATCGTTATTTACTCTAAGGAGCCTGAATATGAGTTTCAACCTCCTCGGTGCTGCGCTATATGCGCCAGCATCTTTATGCTAAATTTTACATTCAAGTAATTACTCTCGTCAATTAGCTAAAAGGGGAGGGGATCTCAAACTACGTCGTAGATAAACTTTTAAGACCCTTTGCGTTGGTTTTTATACGAATTCACCCTCGAATTTTGAGCTTTCACTCCAGGGAACATACTTGGCTTGTCCTCTCTCTAAATAACATTTTACTTTTAAGTTTATGCTGAAGTAGCGAGGAATTTCATCATTCTGCATGAACAAACTCGATAGAGTAATTTTCCTAATGCCGCGTATTTTATTTTTTCTCTTCAAACCTTATTACGTTTTTTTTTTTCTTTTTTCGATGATCTCTCGTTTGTACTTTTGTTATTTTTGCTTGAATAGTTTATTTGATCCGACATATACGACGTTATTTTATATCCGGGTTTAAAACTGGGTTTGTTTTTAAATTTGTTTCATCTGATATATTTGATATAAATCCCCGGATGCTCGCTTATATATCATGCTTTCTAAGCTCGATCCTATTGCATGTGATCATGACCTCTCCCGAATCCTTAATATTTAAAATTGTCTAATTTTTTTATTTACAGTCCACTACATTCAAAGATATGTAATAATTTTAGAAGTATTAATCTACTTTCCTTGTTTTTGAACGTTGTGTTTAAATTAATGCGAAATTATCGCATTTATGAAAACATGGAATAGATTTGTAATTTAGCCTTCCCCGAGGATGGAAGTTTAATTATTAGTCTGCCGATGCCTTTCTGGCATTCCAAGTTCATTTATTGGAAAGAAAATCTTTAATTTATTTACTCTCCGCACTTTGAATTGCATCCAAAAAAGCTGTTTGATTTGGCTGTGAATAATTAATTAAAGCGCATTCAACTCTCTAGATGCGTTTATTTAAATCTAATTAAAAAGGACGATGTTGTATATCAAGAGGCTCTTGCCAATAAACGCACAGATATTTCAAATTGACATTTCATAATACAGCTCCGATTTATCAGATCTGCAATAAAAGAAAAGCAACCGTTCTAAATTAGAAATTAAATATAGAACTTGTAAGGTCTGTGATGATGTACAGCAAGTAACTTTCGTAAAAGCAAGAATAATTTAGTATTTCAGGCTTGGAACGTGACTATCCAAGAGTTTTGATTTTAAACAAGATATTAGATTACATGAACGATTGATTTAGGTTTCTGTGTTCCCTATTACTAATAAATCCTAACCGAGCTGACAGCTGTAAGTCTTGCTGTCTTCTATTATTTACCTTGAAATTGTTTGGACAGTGAAGTCTTCCAAACTCTTCTGGAATTGTCAGTGCAGTTGGATATGTTGAAAATAGATGGACAAATCAGATTATTTGCGATTACTGAGGAAAAACATGGTGCATTAATTAGGTCAAAGGTGACAGATTGGTGTCCTGTTGATTCTCTTTTTTTTGCATGTATGGTTCCCTGTAGAATACGTTTGGCTATTTTTATTTGTCAGAAAGCAATTAGGCTTACCAGATTCTTTACTTAGATCTTGTCACTCGGTTGTTTCTGTCATGTTTTTCTTGTCTCTTTTCCTTTTTTTGGCCACATCAAACTGCTTCCATGTACATTATTTATAACGGATGGTTTTTTTTGGTAGGAAATGTTATAACAGGAAATTTATCGATAATTGACTGTGTTGCCAATTAAACAAGAATTGCTATTACTGTAACTGAATCCCATGAACACCATTGGTTGGCTTCTCAGCACGTGGTATGAATTGCTGTCATGGCGATACCCTGCCTAGTTTTATGAAAATGTATGTAATGGTTCAAAATGTTTGAACATGTGCGAAAATTTCACCATTTTCCAAGAAACAATTATGTGTACATGATGTTTAGGACCAAAAATGTGTAAAAATGGGAAATTCCCATCTGCACTCTGAAAAACTTTTTGTTGAACTCTAGTTTTGGAGAATTTCACTCTCAGGCGGACACCTAGCAATAACGTCGTAGCCTCGACGTAATAAACCACTTTAAAAGCATTACAACCAGGGAAGACAACGACATGTTTCGTGTCACTTTGTCCATTTGCAAATTATCGATTTGCTCGCAATAAAAATCCCCCAAATCCCAAAAGGATGTTTCCTTGTCCGCTATCATCGTACTCTCGTGATACACAGCTGACAAGCCGTGAAAGCCATTAAGCGCAACATGCTTTTGCCCTCGTGTTTCTCATGTTTCGCACTGAAGCTGCGACCTCGGACATGCAGTTGACCACCACCACCTCCAAAACACAGATTCATGCGCTTTTGGACGTTTCCGGCTAAAAAACTCAGCCATGCGGATGTATTTCTATCGGGTTTTTAGCTTTCGAGCGATGAAAAATGGATTTTGACCGTAATGAATCCCTCCACTACATTCATCCTCTCTTAAGGACAATTTACACACGTCAGTTCTTTTTCGTGAATTTTCTTCAGTGGCAGTGAAGAAAAAATATCGTTTCCTTTTCCTCGACCGTATTGCTTTCGACATGAAACTCTGAACCATTTACACACGTCCGGCGCATTGTCCATCAGTTTTGACACTATATATATACGGAACTGACTTGTAACCAATGTGTATAAATGTATCCTTATTTAAGATTACTGATATTAATTTATAACACTGTTTCAGGGGGAACAAGGTTATCATGAATAAATTTATAACAGTTTATTTCATTCGAAGCAAATAGTCTTGATTCGCGAGTAATAAAGTTGTGAATTTTCTTTCATTATCCTGTCATTTATGCCAATTAGCATCATTCCAGTTCAGCACTCCCAGGTGGCGTATACACATTTAGCATTTTATCCGTTTTACCATTTAGCGTAGCAATGATTTTTATTTTATTCAATTACAACCGACGAGGATTGGATTAAAAAGACGTGACCATGTTTAAAATGCGCAATTAAAAGGAGTACAAGAACACGACTGATATCGCAGCAATGAATTTACATTGAAGCAAATGTTTTGTCCCTGTAATCGATAGTTAGGAATGTGAGGGTGAATCACCATAAAATCCCATCAATGGTCGAATTAATTAAATCCAACTCGTCCGCAAAAAGAAAAAGCAGAACCATTATGTCGATTTTTACGATTTAATGGCTCATTATAAACTGTATCGAAATTGCTTGTAGGCGATCAGAGCTGGCAGTAAAATGCTTGAAAACTAAATCGTGTATTTCGTGATTGCAAGGGTCCATGGCAATAAACTACTCTTCATTAGCGGTGGTAGAGATAACGGCCGATTAGACTATGCGATGACTGTAAGAATCAAGCTGCACGCACGGCGGCGACACGACGTGCCAAAAGGGGTCTTTTATCAGTCGTTCTAACGCATTTGCATAAATGAAATGCCCTCGTGGTCCATGTTTATTTGTTTTTCGGACCCCCTTGCTGCCTTCCGTGTCCGATAGCCATCGACGTGTCCAGTTCATGCGGTGCGTTAACCAGCCCTAATATGTCCGCCTGTTAAATTTAGCCATCAAACACCAGGACGGCGTGCTTGAAAGTGAATAATAAAACGCTTAATTAGTAGGACCAGTGCGTTACAAAGACTGGTCAACAGCCTGATCGTTGTTATCAACACGATTACTAGGACACAGGGATGGAGCGACCTCGGTGGACGGCGGTCGAATTACTCAAAGTAGGATTTTGTGGATAAAATATGCCAAATGTCGGATGAGCAGCAAGGCACTTTTAGATTCAGGATTATAACTTAAGAGTGCAATGTGGATTTGTAGGGAAGGGAAAATACCCTCGCTACGGTAGCGCCTCCTATTTGAGGATCTGGCTCATAGTCATAGGGAACAACAGTTCTGTTTAGGGTGGAGACTCTCCAACTGCTCTCGAGATTTATGCTGTTTTCCAAGTGAGATTCGGAGTTATTTATAATGGCAGGCTGGTGGCGACGCCTATGACTAATTGTTTGCATTGCACTTGGCATCAGAATGCCTTCATCAAAATTAAATAGCTGTCTGGTCGTTAATCGACCCTATTTTTCTAGTGGATAAAATCTAAATATTTGCAAAGATTCTTATAGGTTAATTTACTAAAATTTCGTATTTGCTCATTGAGAATTATTGTAGCCATGTTATGGTTTATCACCACCTGGTGGTAGTGCTTGGAACACTTTGAGATTGGAGTTAAAGAATGTGGCATTGTTAAGAACGCAGTGCTAAATATGCATGCGCCACTAGCGGGTGTTGAATAAGGTTTGAATAAGTTTAAGTTAAGGAAATGCTTATTCTAAAAGCACGTACTAGTCGATATTTTTTGCTGTGATTCTTTTGATTTTTTAAATAATTCTTCTCTCCTTAACAGCAACTAAGTGTGTATTTGAGGTCCCATGTTAATGTCAATTTCTGGGTCATCTGGATTGCAGAAGTCGATTTGCTCGTTCTTGGCACAAAAAAGGCATAAAGTGCTTCACGCAATCAATATATTCCTGCAACTGCATATGTAAATTTCTGCTCCTCGTCTTCCTTCGACTGAAAACATGATAAAAAATGTTGGTTATGAGGCAAGCTCCTCATTGTGCTGATAAATGTATAGAAAATGGTATTTCGGTGGATCAGCTCTTACCTCGAAACAATACGAATCGTATAAATACAGATTACATTTATCTTATTGGCCTTAATTTTAACTTTTTTGCACAAATTTTCTCCGAAATTTATAAATCTAATCGTAGAATTTTATAAGGTTTGTTAAGTGAGAGGTTAAACATCATGAATGCACTAATAAGTTTCTTCTTGAATGTTTTTGTAAAACGTTTCTTTACATCTTTGAATTTATAACAGCGTGTTGTTATTAAGAAAATGTTTTATTGTAAACTAGCAAATTGAAAGCAGAATCATGAATTACATAATTTCAGTTTTGCATTTCTTTGTTGCTGTTTTTTTCCCTCTACATTCTTCTTTTCATACATATTTTACATTTTGAAATTTCTCATTTTTCGTTATTAGTAGTTTGTACGTAGGCTTTATAAATAGAAACACTAACATACTCGTATGTTCCCATTATATAAACTCTTAAAAAATTGACGATAAACGAGTGAATCACTGAAGGCTTCTTTGAAAATTGTCTCTTCATGGTAATGGTATGCAAACATGGAAATATTTTTTTTATCCGTTGAAAGCATCTTTGTCCAGACTCCTGGAGTAATGGTGTTTTTTTCATCACAATACAGCTAGACTATTCCATCCTAGCCAAATGAAATTCTTGACTACTCATTTTGCATATCCATGTGGTGCAGTGCTGTTTTATTTTCTTTTTCCCCTCAACTTTTTCGCCCCTTTCCACCACAGCAAACTACTTGGCACACAATCCATTTATAAGCAAGCTAAGATGATTGGCAGTCGCCTTCAAGTGCTCAAAAGTGGTATTGATTTTGTTGTGTATTTTTGTCAGCTTTTCGTGTATTTCTGCCTAGCAATACACGCAGTGGCTGCCCTTTTTCGTCCATTTTTTTGCAGTATTCAAGGCTTATGAGCTTGCATCTATATACTACACGGAATCACTGGTAAGGCCTTAAGAGGGCATTTCATTTTACACACGACCAGTCGATATTTTTTTTCACCATCATGCGTTTTACAACCCTCTCGAAAATACCTTGGAAATGTACGTCACAGGAGTATAGGTTTTTGTTTTTGCTCCTGTTTTGGTTTTTTTGCAGTTTGAGCCAACTTTTTGCTACCATTTTTCTCTACTAAGTCTGTTAAGGGAACTCGCAGCTTTTATTCTGCTCGTTGCATGGTGTTGTTTGATATATGGTTCCTGTGCAATGAATATGATAATTCACTATTTGAGGGACTGTTAATGCGTTCCTAGAAGCTGAGAAATCTATGGCGTTATATTTCTCCGAAATTTTATTTAGTCGTCGAGTCAATTACGATGTATGACTCTGCATATTATTTTCGAAGTAATCGGAGAAGTTGGTATTGTAGAAGGCAACTTCTAAAACTTGCAATATTTCATATGTACCCTATGATGACCCCACATTACAATGCCCATTATAGTCGCGACATTTTCAATAAATCTACTATTCTTAAACAATTCTTCTATGGAAGCAACACAATATCGAAAATGTTAAGATCATTTCAAATAATCAAACAGAATATTTATGCATAAGACATGTGTGGAAATCCAAAAGATGGTTCGTGCTCTGTGTATATTCCCTTGACTTGGTGGCAGAATTAATGATGTGCAACAGAAGTACTACTTCCGAGATTCGTATTTCGGATAGAAGTAGGCTTAACATCCATCAACGATTATTCGTTCTCGTTTATAATCCAAGTTTCAATCAAAGGAAGAGTATCACTCATCTCTCCCTTTACACACTAGTTTATAGTCTGAATCCTCCCTCTCGGTTTTTTTGGAGATATGGGTCAAGCATCATATCTAGAGGGTTGGAACAGTGACTCCCCCCTCACTAAACCGTGAATCTCGCTTGTATTGTTGGATATAAAATCCATTTGTAAGATTCGCATTTTGTATTTATGCTGTTTCGACAAAATACAAACAGTTAACACTGATTTCTTGAGGAAATTGTGAACTGTAACATCAACTTGCGTTAATTTATAATATACATATTCTTTGCCTTTTTGGAGATTTAATGAGACATTAAGCAACGTTCTGTCTGCTTTGATAAATATTGATCTAAGCAATCAATGGTTTGCAGCAATATTCTATTGTTCATAGCCATTTGATGCATTATTTACACAGTTACAAGTATGTTATTTGATTAGGCACGATGTCCATAACCTTCAGATATTAAGCCCAGTTTGATGTACTTTACTTATGTTAATAAAGCAACGTTTAGGTTCAATGAAGTTAACTGACCATTGTCAGATGAACTACCCTACTTAGCACATGGTGAATCATTTATTGGAAAATGAACCTTCTGAAACCACTTTGAAGGCTTGCAATTTTCGATACTAACACATTTGCAAGTTATGAAACATTTATTTTCAAAAAGTAAATTTTGTTTTGATCCTGAAGTTCGAGCTTAGGTTATATTTGCATAGTAAACCAATCTCCTGTTTTATTTACATAGTCGAGTACGTGCTTATTTCATGGAAAAGAACGCTGATATTAAGGTTAATGTGTGCGCATGTATATTATAAAAAATAGCATTGATTTTATTATCATACTGGGATTTTAAGAATTCTCTGAACACCTCCATGTTCATAGCTTTGAAAAACTACGTTTTTCCCAGACAAAACTTAGGTCACAGCCAGTTCAGAACATGTATTTTGTATATGCGAATAAATTTTGTATAGTTTATGTTAACGTGAACCCAATTGACCCTCGTTCAACTGTTGATGTCGTTTGAGTTATAAGTTACCACCCCCTTGAAAAAAAAAAATAACAAAAATTTAGTCACAACTTAAGTGCACTTATGGATGACCCTAAAGCATGTTTTTCCATTTGGTTTGAACCACCATCACCACTAGGGAGAAACTAGCAGAGTGTAGTCTGATGTTGTTACAGAGTAAGTCACATCTGCCTTTGATAAAATTGGGTGTTAGGAAAGCCTTGTAAATGGCGAAGAAGGGGGCTAAACCAAGGATATCCTATGGCTGCAGTCCCTGGTCTTGACCCAGCACGAGGAAAAAAGGGGGCAAAGAAACGCATTCTTAAGAGGGGGTGAAAATGTAGGGGGTAAAAAAGCGTGATTGAAAATTGGGGTAGGCCTGCCTGTGCATTGAAAAAAAGTTTGGTTAAAGATTTAAGGAACGTTGAAAAGGTTATGTCATATGCTTGGGTGGAATCCTTTTAAAGTTACCCCACACGCATCACTAGAACCCAGATTAAAGAGGGGGATAAGGGTTGTTCCAAAAGTGTTCGAACGTTGACAAAGAGAGCCCAGAGGGCGCTGCGGTTAATGGGACTAGTGGTTGTTACCTCACCAGGGATGAATAAAACTAAGCAAATCAAAACATGATCGGATTAAAATTTTGGAGAACAACATTTTTATTTTAATAATATTGAATACTTGTCGAACGTTGGGAACATTTAGTTGGTTTTTAATCACCCTGCATTATTAGATTGCACAAAACTCTGGATAATAGAAATCGTTAATATTTGTTCTTTTTTTTCTGATATTTTAATATATGGCATGTTTCATGCACTGTACATTAGGGGTCATCAGCAGCCTTGAATATCAGGAAATGTGCTTGAATTTTTCCAACAAATTTTCAAGATAACCTGCTGTTCCAATCACGTTGGAGGTTTTCGGTTTTCATCGTTTGAATAAGTTGTTTTTGGTGGTACACAGTTGTTTATGCCTATGTACCCTGTAGATTCGACATCCAATAGTTTCGGAAATTGACCCGTGGCTCCCCTCCGACCCCCTGGTTCTTTCCGGATAGCCCACAGATGGTTTACCTCAAGGTGCAACCATTGTTGGCCCATGCTGAGGGGGAAATTGACCAACTGAACCGTTTGCTAATGCACAACGCCAGACTAAAATGACAAAGAATAACACGGAGGTGGTATTTTTTAAACCCGCGATTCAGATAAGGTCACGAGGTCGTCAGGTGAAGGGTGGTGGACGACATTTGGTTGGGATTAACGTTAAGGCAATAAATGTTAGGCTTTTGTGATGAAAACTGGCCCCTAATATTGCTTTTGTAAACCTAGGTGTTCCAAAAAAGCCTAGCTTCTGCATTGTCAATAAGTCTCGTGCAAGTGTGAACACATATGCTGCGCCATCTAACGTGTAGAAACAGAACGAATCGTATACTTAAATACACTTTGTGGTTTCCCACAGTGTTCGATGCCTAATATGGATTTTTCAAGTGAATCTAGTTGTTTATAATACTTGATCTTTCATCTTTGGTTCGATGCTCCCTTTCCCATAAGTTTTCGTTTAATCCATGTAATTAAACATTTTTTTCTAAAAAAAAAAATCTTAATTCAATCCAATTAAATTGCCATCGACCCACATTCATTTTCGATGCTTAATTGCATTAAAAGTTAGTTAAGTCGCGTTTAATGACATGGAATTTTAAATTGTTTTTTCGCTAACTTTGGATTATTCATCAAAAGGGTGTATGGATGGTGGGACTTTGCTCGTTATTTTCGCTAATCTCTAGAAACTTAATTAAAGTTTTTATCTACGTAATATGCCAGGCTTAATTAAACTCTTGGATCATCTTCTTTAAATAATAGCATTGATTTCTAATGGGTTTCATCATCCGTTTGCATGTATACAAGAATCTGAACTTCAGTCATGATGAGACTTCATAAGTAATTTTATTTCGACAATTTTATGTCAGTTTCAATACATAATCAAGCCTGCAATTTTGCCAGCTTATGCTTTAAAGTTCAACAAATGAGGTGTACACATATGTATATTGTATGAACACGATACGAACTTAAATTAATAACGATTTCGGTGTTATTAATTTATTATGTTTGATTAACACGTTTCTTAAGACTGTTCTAAAGTTAAAAATATCACTACCCTAACGTTCAATTAATTCTACATGCTAATGTTACACTTAGAAAATCTATTTTCTTTAATCAATAATATATTTGTAACATTTTCAACAAGCCCTAGCTACTCATATCATGGAATCGTTTGTTTCTTATCATATGATGTATGCATATGATCTTATCAAGTTTTATTTTACTGTGATAATTAATTAATTGTTTTGTTCTTTTTTTTAGGTAAGTCGTTGTTTTCAATGGATTTATGTGTTTGTGTGACCTAAGATGTTCCTCAATGGATTTTGAATGGATATAAATGTCATGCATTTACAAACTGTACACAATGTAACACAGGGTAAGTCACATATCTGTTCCTGTGATACTGTACATGTAGTTTTGTAGGAAGACGATTATGTCAATCTTAGTGGCCACTATAAAAATGACACTGATCCCTTTTCATGGTTCATAAAATGTTGAACTCTGAAACCGCTGGTTTTAGGTAAAAACTGCCCTTGCTAAAGTTGCAAGGAAAGGTGGAAATATTTTGTTCGCGCGAGTACATGTTGTGCATATCTTGAAATATCAGACTTATTACCATACGTTAATACACAGTTAAAGTAGGTGTGATGCTTCCTTTGCAATAAATTTGATTTTTTTTTGGCACAATCTTTCTGGTCGTAAAATTAACTGTTGCAGAGTAAATTCAAACCGAGTGTTCCAACATTTAAGTTGGTGTAAAGCGACAGAATACACGATATTTACGACGCACGAATATCGCCTTAATGGACCTATGAGTTGCTTATAGGAATATATATGTATTTATACATATCTGTTGCCTGCCTAACGTTTTGTCATCTTTTCTAGTTTTATTCATATTTTCCACCCCATGCCATTTCCTCCGTTCCATCGGGGCTACTTTTTCGTTGACATTTTCATCTTTTTCGTGGGATGTCTTTTTATTAAGGTTCGCATAAGATTTTAAGCATCTTTACATATCATAAAAAGTGATTTGAAATTCCCCTCTCGCCCCTGCATCATCAAAATACATGACAGTAGTTTTGCCCTCGCCAGCAGTTAAACTACAGAAAAATATAAATACCAACAGCGATTCCTCTTGTGCTAAAATTAAAGCATTTCAGGAATATTAAAAACGTTGGCCTCCCCCCAAATCCTCCTTAGTGCTCGTTGCGGTAATGGGGGTGGTTGTGGGATATTGTTTAGCATTGTAGTAATGCGAGGTTTTTTTACGATTCCAACTGAGGTAGTTAAAATGTTGCGAAAAGGAAAATTCGCTGAATTCAGCGGGGCTTTAAGATTGTATCGGTTTGAAGCAATTTATTCATAAGGATCAACGTTGATACTGCACATATAGTGCCCTCCGGTACTAACACTCAACGACCATGTCTCTGGAAAGTTATTAAATTAGCAGCTTTAGGCTCGTGGTGTGACCTCTGGTGACGGAAATTAAAAACTGTGCAACTGGAATAATGTAATCCCATGGAATGTTGGAGTGCTTTTCCTTCTTTGGTGCCAACGTAATCTCCATCGATTTTTTTTGATGAGTTGTCAGGAATAGAATCAGAAAAAAAAAATCGAAATTAAAAGAGGAAATGAGCATTTGGAATTTGTTTGAATGTATCACGTTTATGCTTTTCAATTGGAGCGAGGATTTGATGTAGCCACTAAAACGTGCAAATGAAAATATGTATAAGAAATAGGTTGTTGACTGTTTAAGTTAGGTCTGTAGTTATAAAATATCGATAAGACAGGATTTGGTAAAGTAATATTGCAAAATACGATTATGTGCACCTGGTTGGACATTTTTCTCCCAATATTTCTTGATATTTAGGCTGTAACATTTTGGGTTTCCCCCGCACTTGGATTGATACTGCGGAAAGTGGTTGTTTCTCCAAGTGTTACTAATAATCTGTCGTTAACTCGTAAACAGCAAAATGCTTTCATTTCTGGCGTTGATATATACGCGATACAGATTCGTGAAAAAAATAAAGGTGCTACGCTTCATAAAATACGCGGTGTGGTGTGACATTTCTGAATACTCGGGGGATTTAAGACGGCCAAATTAAAGAACACATGCAGTTTTGCAAAATATTGCCAAGTAAAAAGTCAAACTTGTTGTTCGTAAGGAATGTTCGCCGTCGAAGAAAAGTGTCCTTTTTAATTTTACAGTTTATGGCCATACATGCCTTGGTAGAAGTGCCATAACCAGGAAACATTTCCTTCATTTCGAAATGCTTTTTTGATGCTTAAGCATTAGAGCAAGCCTGTTTATCGAAACGTGACCATGAAAACACGTTTCGACAAATAGGTTTGCAGAAACCCCTTTTCTGTTTCGTGTTTGCGCTGATCTGTACTCTGCTTTAGTTTGATTTGATGTCGGTAGCGAACACGTCCAAAGATGCAATCAAAAAGCAATATATGCTATGACAAAATTGCTGGAATCATTCCAGAGTTTTAACTTCTGTTTGTCGGAAGCTTTTTTAAAGTTCTGTTCTGATTTAGGCATGTTTTTGACCCAGAAATGCAGAAATGTTCTAAACATTTGCATTAAAAATAAACGCATATTCAATGTATGACAATTTTTGTCTTTGCTGTCAAGCGAAAACAAGACTGGTATGAGATGTCAACATTATGTACTGTATCCAAACCAAAGTGACCATATGTGTTGCTGTTGCTATGTGGATCACATTGCTTGTAGCGATGGCACGTTAGCTTTGAAATATATATCATGACATGTCTATTTTTGGTGTTGTTGTGTATTCTTTAGTGTATACATATGCTTTTAGCAACGCGATGTGGTTTAATGGTGTAAGGCAACAGCAGGACAGAGAAGTATAGCTTTTACGAAATTGCTGACTAATTTAAAGCAAACCTGTTTCAGATGATGAAGGAGGTTGATGAAAGTTGATAGATTTCGATGCATTCAATTTAATGTTGCTGTCGTAATCGATTAATTATTAGAGCTGATGACTGTTGGTAGATTAACTTAATGCTCTGGTTATTATCATAATGAAATGTCAGATGAGTACAATGTCTTGATAGTTTTTTTTTTCTCAAGTACTAATGCGATTTTTTTATTGACCAAACATGAACCATAAACTGCGTTTCATTAAATGTAAACTTGGAAACCCTTGCTCCATTTGTGTAGCATTTCTGCCATTTTTAGACACTTAAGCTATTAGACTAAATCCCTTTAGAATATTATCTTAAGTCGAATAAATTCTGTTCTGGTTAAAGTCAGGTTCAGACAGCAAGTTTAAAATTGATAATAATTATGTTAATAGCTTTCCTTGCATTTGAAGGGTACAGGTATTTTAGAAGATTCAACAATACCTTTAATTTATAAACCAGCAGTTGTTGCAGAAAATTATGACCTTGTTTTCTCCATCATCGACTGGATTTCTTTCTGGTTGCTCGCCTTTAACATTGCACAACAGAAAACGGCGCGTAGTGCAGAAAATTATAATGAAAATCTCATTATAACTCACTTTGACAAAGGCCTGAAACTGAATATTATCTCCACGCACATTCGCATTAATTAAATCAGGGCGATTAAATGCTATTATTACTCCACCTTGGCTGTGGATTGCGCAGCAACAGGTTGTTGTTTTTTTGCTCTGCCGTATCTCGTTGGACTTCATGATTCACATTATCCTGTTGCAACTCTGATGCAAGTCAGTCTTCTTACTTGCATGCGTATTGTAAAGCTAGGACGATGGTATTATACGATATATTCTCGCTTCAAAGAATAATTAAAGCTAACAATAAAATGCAACTTTTCTTGGAAATCATCGTGGTTTCTATTGAATTTGAGGCGTGCTTGCCTGAAGCATCTATTCCTTACACAATTTTGATTTGAGGCCAGTTCCATCCAAGTTGGATTACTTTAATTATAAAATAAAAAGGTATTTAGTTTGCTCTTTAATTACACTTGAAGCTAACTCGCAAGCTGCTAACTACAGCGAATGCATGGTGTTTGAAACTTCAATGGTCCTAAATCCCTTTGCTCACACAAATTACTCTACGTCAAGTCCAGTGGTTTTCTTCTCCTGGCTAAAGCGTCATATATAAGGTATTGATGACGTGAATGGTGCCCATTTGGATGAGATCCCAATGGCCATTTTGCAGAGGTAAAGGTACGGAGTCCTTTGCTTCCTTTCCATGAGCCTAAAACCCACGTTGCCCGGGTTAAAATACCCTGAAGTTTATATTAAAATAAAGACATTTAATATTTGTAACAATTGTTTATATTATTTCATCAGCAAGTGCAATGATGGCAACTTATTACGTCATATAATGATGTCTGCTTTTGTAGTCCCCATGATTATAATGCGACTCTGTAAATACTAAGAAATGTAGGCATAAATAATGCGTTTTTTGTTGGCTACATTGGTACAACTTGAGTTAGTAACACTGAATTTACTTCTTCTGTTTGTTTACACACTGTATGTAGCTTGTGTCTATGCATAAGTGAGCCTTTTCGAGTGACAGTCGTGAAATAAGGCATGATTTTCGAGTCTGTTTTGCTATTCTGAACAAGGAGCACATATAATAAGAGAATATTTTAAGAGACAGAGGTTCCTTCATTTCCCAACTCTTTGAATATAACATCTGTTGGCGAGAGTTTATGCTAAAATCCGTTAAATTATGTACATAACATCTTGTTTGAAGGGGTTTGATGACCTTATGCCAGAAGTGACGACAATACAGAATACCACTGCGAAAATAAACACGAGCTTTATGAGCCACTTAATTATATGCGTATGTTGATATTGTTCAAGTTCCCTGAAACTTGGCAGTATCCGTTCCAAGAATAAACAAAAAAAATCCTAGTTATTATTTCCACGGATAATAATTTAATATCGCCTAAGCCCAGCTGTGCATTTTTCGTCGTTGTAGCATTTTGTTAGGGTTATTGGCTTCCCATGTAACCGTCCCAGACAGAATGCAATTTCTCATACTTAATACGCTCAAGTTTTGTGTAGATATTTAAAACGTTTCCATCAACTATGCAGATTTGCTTCGTAAATAATTTATCAAGCGCTACACATTCACACGAGGCGATCCCATAATTTCGTATAAATATGGATACATGGAGCCAACGGATACAAGTTAATGGGAAATGGTAAATGGGACATTTTCGTGGGATCTCCAGGTTTTAGAGAAAGCCAGCGCATAATGAGATTTCGTCATGCATACTGAGTAGATTACTTTTAAATATTTCATTTTTTCCTTCTGAATTCCCGTTTTCACACTGCTTTTCAACAGTTTCATTTCGAAATCGTAATCCCCAGGCTTTCGGGAAGAATTTTTTGAAATCCATATTGAATATGTCTCTTAGTCTTTCAATTATGCGTTTTTTCTTTCCCCACCCCACCCTCGCTTATTTCTATCCTGTTTAGTTTGAACTTTCGAGAAATATAGCAAATGGAGCGAATAACAATACTCAAACGAAATTCTGGATGAAATGTTCAAAATTTTCATTTTCAACGTAATGCTGCAAGACCTCTTTAACTTTCGACTTGACATTGTTCAGCAATCTATGGTTAATCAAACAAAATAAAAGTCAGTTGAAAGTATAAGATTTTATGAAACTTTCGAGAGCTGGAAGGGTATAGATGAAATCCAACTCAAATGCTTTTGAGTCAGTTATCTATTATTAATAACTTATATAGAAATTTCAGAAAAAAATGTACATTTGTCAATTAGGATATGCGTTAATGGTATCTACTTGAAAGTAAGACAATCCTTGTACACAATAAATGTGGTGTGTCAATAAGTGTATTCTAGTTTTTCTTGTAAATTTATAAAATATTACATATTGCACTTAAAAATGTCAGATTGCTATTCAATCGCTTTGAAAATGTAGGGCTTATTTTTGTTAAGTACTGAATATGTAGTTTTAATTCTGTCCAGTGGAAATAACTGTCAAAAGCACCTGAAAGAAACGTACGATCATTCCATATGTAGAGGGCGTTTAGTGACAGCGCCCCTATCGACACAAAATTTAAACTTTCACATAGCTTTATATGATGCCATGGGTGTTTCTGTTGTACATGTGATTTTGACATTACAGCGTAGCCCTATCCTAAATCAGATTTGGTCAGAAGATTGCGTTTAAGGGTCACTTGAGATGTTTTTATTTTCCTTTTATGCTCGCTTTTCCCGTTCCCCGGTATAAGATGTCTTTATTGATGGAAATAAATTTTGTAAAAGCACACACCAAACAAGTGCCAAAAGCGTCCAAGCATCGAGCATTATAACGCAAGAAGGATTTTAAAAGCTATGTTTTCCATCACTGTACAAGGCATCGATGTTCAAACACCCGAAAATCTTCTCATTTTTCCTTATGTTTGGTATGTTTGTGGGGTAAGCGGATATTTATTAAAGTAGCTAATCTGTTAATGCATTGTTATTTTTAAAAATATTATTATGAATAGTAGTGACGCAAAACTTGATAAATTGTCACTAGAACACAAGTTTTCAATTTGACATTGATGCAGAAATAATGTTTGTCAAAACATGTTAACTATGTGTAGTAGTTCACGAATCATGTGGAAACATGTACACCGTTTGTGATAACTAGCACCAGTTTGGTATATCGTTTTACAAGGCTTGATGTTTTTAGAATAAATAAATCAATTTAGAATTTTATGATCGAAAAATGGTTTAGAAAATACAGTATGTGGTCAGCTGCAAATCCCGACCAGGGCTATACATGTTGGTTCGTGCATGCATTTAAGCTTGTGTGCAACTAAGATTATCCAGCTTAACTTGAAAATCACATTTTAAGGATATATTCAACAGCTGAATTTGCTTTTAAGCTGATTTAGGATGCAAGGGTTGAAACCAATGTTGCCACATCAATTTTTTTCTCGCGAACCCTTGGAAATGTTGATATTTGCCCAACTTGCACATGGGTCGACTGTATGTCATCTTGTGTTAGGGTTTGCTATATACCTTTCAAAGGATTTTCTCTATCTACATCGGTAGGTAAATCAATATTACGGCTGACGCCATTTATGACTTTCATCCATGGTCCACTATTTATGTTTCGTAAGCAAGATGGGACCTTGGAGAGCATTTCTATCTTTTTGCAACAATTGTTTTTTTTTTCGTGCCACGATGCGGGGAATTTAAGAATAAATAGCTGATGTTTAGTGAATGTAAAGCCCGGGGAAAATATCAAGTTTGAATGTCTTTCAAGGGATGTATTGCCCAAATTGAAACAGTTGCGTAAATCTGGAATTATTTATGAGGATGAAAATAACGTCTCGGCGGTGATAAAAGTTCATTTTTATGTGGAAAGCCTGTGCAAAGACCTACTACAGCAAGCAGTTTGTTGCAAAACAATAGACAATGTGTCTGTTATCGTGCTAGGAGATAGGACCATGCTCGAGAATAAACTTCTGGTCAAAATCTCTAGAAAATTGAATACAAGTAGCTTCATTGTTTCACGATATAAAGATGTTTTTTTTTTGGTGTGGAAAACTAAGGACAGAATTATACATTTAAAGCAGCTACAATTGTCATTGTTTAGAACATTCAAGCTTAAGACATGGTATTAAGTAAAAAGATATAGAGTATCTACATTTTTCTTCCTCCAAATCATCAATATTTTTGTTGTTGTATAATCTTAACTGAAATCATTTAAGGCCAAAGCAAACATTAGGCTTGAAACTTTTAATAAAGTTAGACCTTATGTGCCTATACACATTGCATATACATGTAAAATAACATCCTTCACTCCTTCAGCCGGAAACGCTGATTTCGACTGATCCGGAATTTCGCGGGTTCTGTGATCGTACGCACATTCACATCCTTCAAAATCAGCGTTTCCGGCTGGAGCTACTAGCCTCTCCCGTGAACGAGGCTATTGTTGAAAATTCTCTCAGAACTATCAAAAAATACATTTCTTCGTAGTACTGTGGATTCAAGTCAATTTCAACTTTTCTCATAAACATGAAATAGTTCAGCATGATATAAGAGTAATGGAACGTGAATGTTAATAGACCAGTGGAAATTAAAAATTGCAAAGCTTAGCTTCATATGGTCGCCTCTATCCTCTTTAAAGTGAGGGAAAATCCCTTTTAAAAGTTTACGAGGAATATATACATCGTCCATAAGCCTGCATCAATCCATGTATTGAAGCAATTCTTGGTCGCTTCTTCCAGCAAGCTGTTCCCTTACAAATTGATAAATATCTCGTCCGATGGTATCATAAAATGTTATAACCGTCTTCAACGATGGCGCCCGATTAATGGAAATTAAACTTCTTCCCCTTATCCCATATCAACCGTATACGAGCTAGTCGTTTATATGGTTTTGAACATCTGGAATTGAATTTTTTTTTTTATAAAAATGGTCTTCGGGTCTATCTCTCTGCAAGGGCATTGAACACAATTGCCACAAAGGGAGTTATTACCCTTATCTCGATGTCCTGAAGCTCTACCACGTAACAAACTTCCAATTTTGTTGTATTAAAATATTAGCTCAAAGACCCCAGTTTGGCGTTCTTCCGCACGGAAGTACCGCCATCTTTAATCGCGTAAGATAATTCAAACGCTGCGGTGATATGGGAATTCAAATACCCGGAGCAGAAATCTAGCAAACTGAGCTCCCTCTATGTTGGGCACTGATGAAAAAAATTGAAAACTGCCTGAGGTCTAGACTTGTCAGAGCAGATTCTATTCGTCGAAACAGTGTTCACATCACAAGTTTGCTGGTCATGACGAAACATGTCGTGCAACGCTATACATCATGGTATACAGGCTTAGACATGGCTTGATCCGGACTGCCTCTTGAGCAAACGTCGAAATGTTTGCTAGAAACACGTTTTTACCGCAAAAAGATTGCTGAAACCTTTGGTAAGAAAACTAGGGAGCAAACTTTTATCGCAAATATGTTTCCGAAACCCTATTTTTGTTTCGTGATTGCTTTAATCTGTACTCGACATAAGATGCATTGTTGACATAATGTCACCATGTATTACACATCTTGATCATCTTTTGTTAAAGACAACTTATAATCGTGGGTATGTATCACCGAAATTATAGCAAAAAGCGAAGCTCACATATAAGAGGCTTTTAGTAGTCATCTTGTTGCTACATTAGCAAACATATTATTTCCTTACAAACTCTTTGTAAACATTTCGTTTTGAAATATCTATCCGCTTTTGCAGCGACTGTTTCTTGTTTTTGATTTCAAATAATGTCCCAAGGCTTTTTTTCTCCTTTTCACTCTTATAGTCAGTCGTTAATCGTCTTCATGTCGTACGCCGCCATCATAGCTTAGAATCGTCTTAAAATAGATTTTCTTGTTTCCAGTATAAATATCGGTAAACAAAAATCTTGTCTTTTTAGTTTGCCGTTGGATTTATAGGAGACCTCAATTGCGTTTGTATTAGTCTGCACGCACGATGAATCGTTTTGGATTAAAACATTGAAAGACAGAAAATCGATGAAATATTAACCCAAGAATTTGTCAAAAAATTGTTTTATGCTTTATGGAAGAAATCGATAAACGTTCATTGTACCTTTAAGGCTGCTGCACACTTGGCGTCCTAAGCTCAAATTGAGCGAGCAACATGCGCTCGCGCACAATGTACAAAATTTGGTGTCTCTGCCCACTTGACTCACCTCACAAACAGACAAACGATCGGCGCTCCTGCTAAAGGCGTGA
>JAUJYV010000236.1:0-64838 GCA_033995625.1 Ophyiulus pilosus
AGATAACCAGCTTTGAGAAAGATAATCGAAGTTAGTGATAAACTAGTTTAAGTTTATAGTGTGTCCAGGGTATAAGGATTTTGTTCTATATTCCTTCAAATTTCTCCAAACATTTCTTGATTTTTTTATAGAAATCACGATAATGTTCACTTTGTTACTGGTGTATAGCCAAAGGGGCCGCGGAAATTTAGGTGTAGGGTCAATAAGCTTTTATTTCATGGATAAAAGAAGAGATCTCTATTAAATAGTGAGCCTCGAAAATTGTAGGCCTAGCTTAGTATGTGTTGAGAAGAAAATGGTTAAAAAACACTTGTCTGCAGCTATTATTGCAAGTACAGTTCAGCGGTCTATTTTGTAAAGTGGAAAATTAAGAGGGAAAAACCTCATAAACACTACTCTTTAAAGTTGCGGTGAATCCAAGCAGAAGTTAAGGCACTCACCTTATATAGTACTTCTTTCAGCAAGAGTAATTGAAATTTGGACATCTTTACGCAATTGCAGTGCCCAATTTTAACTTTTACTTTTCACACGCCCAAGTTCTTCATAAAAAACTTTCTCATATCGCAATATGTCCATTTTTATCGGTTACAAAACTAGTCGTGGCACAACTCATATTCTAGTGAAATAGTTGCTGTATAAAATCTCATGCGATATATGAGAAATTCATGAAATTTTGAAATAAGCAGAAGGAATTATAGACTGAAATTCCTAATAAATATGCTTGCATCTGCTTGAACACTGATAACATAGCCAAACCTCGTGTAAACATGAAGTAGACATTTTGTTGCATTAATATAAAATCTCGTGTGGGATATCAGAAATTCATGACATTTTGTGAAAAATTCCCAAAATTTCGCGGCACACATGGGGAGCATTAGCGGCACATTCTAGAGCGAAAGAGGCACCCGATGAGTGAAAAGTTAGTGGCAGCATTGGCTACACCATATAATTTTGTAATTTCGGTTATAGCATGGTTTTCAACAGCAATTAAGGCGGGATAGAGCAAGTTACATTTTAAGCTTTTAATTATGTGCCTATAGCTATACCATACTTTTTACGTATAGCGACCAAAGCGGTTATGTGTGTAATTAATGTTGAAATCCCAATATCTCAAAAGTCGTATTATAACCAATTAAAATGCCAAAACATAACGACGGGACCACCAAGATTTTAATACAAATTATGTGAGCCATTATACATTGTAAATGTTATGTACTTTTTCCTAAATCATCGTGAAGGTAAAGAAGAAATGCTCTTAAAAATATTTTTTTTTTAGAAACGGGTATACTGAGCTTTCATAACATTTGACATATTATTAACTAAAAACACAAATTAGATTTCCATGAACAGACTGCATTATTAACATTGAATCGTGGCTGAAGGCCGCAACTGTTGTTAATGTAGAACTACCGTTTTATGAAGGGCTATCATAAACCGTTACATCCCGCCGCGTAAGCCGATTTGCAGCCATTAGCCGTTACACTTCCGTTTCACCGCCGCTGCTGACAACTTGACGTAGTCCTACATCAAAAAAAGCAATTCATGATAGATTTTTTAAATTCTTATCAATTTATTAAAAGAATTATTGTACATATACGTTTTGCTCAACATACCGTTAGAAACCGTGCTTTACCTGCTTGAATCCGGTTATTTTTATGTTAAAGATGTCCTTTAGAACTGAATGATATGAACACCAGATGACTCCCAAGGTGAATTTATTCTGATATTGCTAGCCACTAGCTAAAATGTTGGCTGCTACAATTGGCAAGACAAGATGTTGCATGCCATTTGAGTCAAGAGGCTTCACCCGTCGTTTTCTCCAAGATTATTATCGAGTAAAACCCAATGGCGTCCATTAAAAAGCTTCTGGGGAAACATAGGGCAAAAAAAACAAGCTATATAAATGTCACTAAAACTGAATGGAAGCATTTGGAAACCACCACGAGCTCCTCTCGGCTGCTGTCTGGAAACCTTAGACCGAATCTTGAGTCCTTACAGGATCGATGGCAAATGTACGTGAATGTCACTCCTTGTTGCCAACAGTCGCCCAGGTCCGTCACTCAATTCCATCCAAGTTTTCGACATTAATGACGAACGTGGTGGAAACGTTACAGTGTCCCCCCACCATGAAAGATGATTAAGAAATTTGATACGGGAAGCAAGTTGCTATTTCGACTCACTATAGCGTTTCGTGGCGAGGGAGGTTTTAAGTAATACACGAAGGTTTTAGTTGCCTTTTTTTGGTTGACTTTTTAATGTGTAACAGTAGAGCGAATGTAATTCACTTATTTGGGAGGAAATTCGAAACCTAAAATTGGAGGGGGGGTCCCCACGTGGGATAAAACAGGCATGTGCGCCATTAAGATTTAAAGAGAAAAATAAATTGTTACGCGTACATGCGTGGAAAAAAAAAGGACCTGCCTGATAAAGTATCACTCATGTTTGTTAAGTTTTTTTATGATTATTTTTATTTTTCCCACTTAGCTAATATAGTAGCCAGTCAGTAATGTGTGTGTAATGTACCCCCCAAGCTACTTCACTGACTTTACATGTTTCTGGCAAGTGTACGTCTATGAATTCAATCTAAAATTGTGACTTTTGACACTAAAAACAGCTGTTCTTTGTTTCCCATAATGGTAGGCTCGTATAAGAGATATGGTAACGTCCACTCTCAGTGAGTTTATGAACATTAACGCTTTTATCATAAATTCCCCGCTTTGCTAAACTTGTACAATCTTGCTAATCAAGATTGTCTATTTTTAAGAGTTTTCGTATGCGAAACCCTGGGTGGAAAACTTATACATACATGTATACAATGTATAGTGTACAAGTCACATACAGTGTATGTATGTATGTATGTATGTATATGGATAATGGGAATATATGTAGTATATGGATATATTTGCATACATGTACAATTGGCATATATACATTGTTCATAAATATAGCCATATATGCAAATGTACTAAATGTAATAAATCGTATAAGGCCCTATATATTTTTTAATTTTATAAGTTGTATATACTGTTTGAAATGCTAAATATTGCATTTAAGAGATGGACATTGGAGAAATACTTTATAATACGCATCATATAAAATGTATAACGTTGTGCATAATCATGTTACCATATTAACTTTTTAATTAGGCCATGACGATTAAAGATATGATCATTTTGGCAATAGAGAAATTTAGCCCGTCAACGTTAGCATACGACCTTTTATACTGATCTTAAATGGAATTTTCAAGAACTTTGATTGGAGGAGCATTGATTGGAACTAAAAACGAATTTGCATAAAATCGTTTGAAATATAATCACAACGTTCAGTTAGTTAAAATCCAATGCTCCTCCCTTCCCGAAAGTTCCATTTAAGGTCAGTATAAAGATCGTACGATAACGTTGGCTGGCTAAATTTCTCTATTGTTATACAGATGGCGCTACATGTATTCCATAAATTTCCTTTTGAATCATAAGTACGTATATTCATGTGTGTGAAAATATAATGTTCATGTATACATGTATAAAGGCAATGGCACTCCTTGAAAATTAAAGACCTCGCTCCCCTTTTCCTCATAAAATAAATTAATATGAGGAAAGTTAAATATGGAATTGAAAAGCTGGTGCTGTTTAATAACAAGTTGTTGAGGAAGTGAAATGCGAGGATGTGCATGGCACGCACTAGCAGATGGTTTGTTTCAAAAGAAAGGCTGGAAATTCCGTAGGAGACACCAGAGAGGTGCAATTAGGATCCTATACGTAATGTACATCCCTGGTGCTGAATGTAGACGGCCAGCGCCTCTTATTTATGTGCCTAATCTAATTAAGCATGGCCTCGACAATTAGCCCCTGCAGTCTGCGCCACGAGGTGTTACTTACAAAAAAAACTTGCATCAGTCAGGGCCATTTTGAAGGGAATTGAATTGCGCCCAGCTAAGATGTAACACCCAATTAACGGATTGACCGGAATTTACCCCGTCTCAGACCTCAGTCATAGCTTTGAACTTCAGTGACACCTCTAAAGTCTGGAGGGTAATGGTGCGTGTGAAAAGGCGTAGCGAATGGTCAGATTATATGGGCAGACAGAAATCCTGGTACATATTGTTTACTTTAGTAGATAAGATGCATTTCTTATTGCCCGTGTATACTTCACTTCACTGACTGTGTACTGTGCAGTTGGAAAGAAGGACCTTTCAAGAAAATGTAGTTTGGAAATTCCTTAATTATTTAAAACCATTTATAGATAGTATTTTTTTCCTTAAATACCCTTCTGTAAATCCTGATGTAAATGGTGAGAAATTGCCATGTGGTGAACATACATTTTTGGCTAATATGGCAACTCGAAATCGAATAATAGTTCATAAACTGACCATTCAAAGGATAAATATGACCAATCATGTGCTAAATAAGGTCCATGCCTCTTACAAGACTTATGCCACATACAAGCCCTTACTTGGTCTTGTATACCTTTTCCAATAAGTCTACAAATGTTTCGACCCTCATCCAAGCGCGGCACACTTGAGAAACTCTTGGCGGCAAACCGGTTGAAAAGCTCTGTTCTAGACAATATAACATGACATACATTATTAAACTGAAGTTTGTTTGATGCATTTTAATTTTTGTAAAGCCGTCTGTGCATGCTGAGCATGCACAGATCTCAAACTGATATTTAACTTTAATTAATTATGATGTTGCATTATTGATTATCTTTTAATATTCGGAGCAGATATGAAATTAATCGCACCGAAAGGACGTTTTTTATCAGTGACATACAGTAGTACTAAATGAATGAAAAATTCAAAGGTCGTTAATATGTACTTTGAAAAAGTTTTATTGATTAGTTTCAGTCAATTATAGTCTCATGGCGGCGCTTTTGATGTCAATTTGACTCTCATTTCATCGAAGCATTTATTACCCATTCAATTTACGTGAGCCGCTCACACAGTGTGACATTTTACTCATCCCATAGGTGGCGCAGAGATAGGGTGGCGTGTGTTTGGTAGAATAAGCTCTATACTTTATAGTTCCAATAACTTTTTTATCAGTATTCTCGACTCATCCCACTAGTCTAAGATATGAAATATGTTATGGATGATTGGATGTCATCGTCGCTCTTCGGAAACATTACCAAAATATGACACTTGACAAAACGAAAAAAACGTGCACAGTTTGTATTGACTTGGTGTAATAAAAGGTCGTCTATTCGTAAATAAGGAAAAGGCAATGCCCTCATGAAGAGAGAAGTGGTTTTGAAATTGTAACATCTAAAAGTGTATATGTACAAGTCGCAATTGATTTTTTTTTATCTATACGAGGACTTGTATATACGGACTTGTCGTTTGATATTGAACGACGTTTTCCAAAATTTAATATACACAACGTATAGTATATGTAGATCCTATATAAAATATATTTACACAATTTTCATGATGGGGATGCGTGAAGCATCACGACGTCAAACTGTCTGAAAATAGTCATAAATTTAGAATATTGGCTGTATTTTGTGAGAATGTGGAAATGCATATGGAACCAGAAATGCGTGTGTTGGGTTACATTTTGTAGTTTTGTCTTGCACTCATTTTAAATTGGTGGTTTTTGTTGTTGGTGGTAGAGAAAGTTGAGGGTGTTCAGAGGTCGTGGCCCTTTTTCTTCACCTCGTGTCCTCTTAAGTCGCTTGGATTAACCGCTGTATTGTTTGTGTTGTAAAATGGAGTTGTCCCCTTCTTGGTTCAGAAATCAATAAAAGTAAATTGCAGTGCTTTTTTCTCTTGGTCAAAGTAAAGCAAATACTATTGGGTTATGGACGGTAAATACTCAGCTTGCCTCCAGGCTATATGTACTTTCGTCTATTAGGCAGTAAGTCTTCACTTTGTATTGGTATTGTCATGGGAGCAACCATTTTTATGTGAAATGGTAACATAGTTATAAATCTTATAAGTGAAGCTTAATATACTGTAATTCTTCGCTAAAGTAAGTTTATACGATTACAATAGACAGTTTTAGCATGCCAACTTCTTTATACTTACCTCAACTTTAATGGTGAGAAGGGAGGAGCCACGCATTGAACTACCCAATGAACTAACTGGACGTAATGGGTACGCATGCGTTGTTCTTCCCTTCCCGCCATTAAAGTTAAGCATAAAGACGTTGGCATGCTAAAACTGTTTATAGTATTTTTGGTAACACCTGGAATTGTCATACAAATGTGACCGCACCTTTCCATTACCATATTCTATTTTGTAGCCGCTACATTTTAATTATATTGGACAGTAATTTTGCTTGCACATTACTCTAATAAGCTAGGTTATAACTTCAAAATGTAACCAGTGAAATTAAATAAGGTGTGGCAAAATATTTCTGTCATTCAAGAATGGAAATAATATTACATATTTAGGATTTACTGCCACATGTGATGATGTCCCATGTCGTTTTCTCTAAATTTAAAACAGCAGTAAATTCGAAGGCATGTGGTTTTATTTGCTCCATAACGTTGAGAAAGTTAACATGATTGTCGTGGGATAAGTGTCATAAAAGAACACTTAAATAATATTCAAATTTATGAAGAATGTTAACGTAAACAAGGTCATGTATAACATTTCTTTAGCATTGAATGTTGAGTTTATAACTCTGTATAACTCAAATAAACCCAGTCGTGTGTCTAATATTTTAATTAGCATTGAATGTTGAATAAATTGCTGAGTTAAATTACAGGTAGTTAAAGAATAATTATATAACTTGAGTGGATGCAATAAAACTATAAATCAGCGAGCCTTCAACTAATGATCAAAATACATTGTTTAATGATTGGGTCATTCACTTTCGAATACTGTATTATCATAACAATATAGCACCTGCATATGATATGTAAATAGAATATTAAAAAGTACACTTATTATACATGCGTTAGACATGTCGCATGACTATTTCAAAGTCAAGAACACTTAAATTATGATACTTGTTTTGTTTTTATTTGAACATTTAATATGTTGGGAATTTTTAGGCAACCGAATGGTCTTAACAAGCCACCCTGAAGGGAAAATTTATTACCACCTACAGTATATAAAATTACTAACCTGGAAGATTTAGATGCATAAAACTAAAGGGCGATACCCAAACGTATACATATTACATTGTGTAAGTTAATACTTTATATCAAAACACCAGTTGTGTTGGATTTTTAAAACTTGCTTCTCCTATAGTGTTCCTCTTTACACTCTGGCTGGATTGTCGAGTTTTAGTTATCAGGACATCTGATTGCAGTGATAGTTTCCTGTTATTCTCGTCTGTTTTATTGTCGTGTTTTATGTGTCTTTGTTTTGTTGGGAGTTGGGATAGTTGACAGTAATGCATTCTGGAGATGTATTTTTAAATCTAAAGAAGTCCTATTTGAGATTTTTGTCCCATGCAGGTTTTACTTTAACATCCGCATTTTTTAGTCTAGAAACTTTCCAAAAACAACACAGTGACATTCTTTTATTCGGTTAGAATAGTTGTTTTCTTCAAAACCTTACTTTATTGTCGAGTCTTTTCAACTGATTGCAGAGCCATGCTTGTGGAAGATCCGAATTGTTGTACAAACTGATAGTTTGTGTATGCTCAAAGAAATGACACATTGAACAGTCTCTTTTAGCTTGGTTGACTGTCCAAATCGCGACAATGTTTCGGAAAATGTCGAAATGAAGAACGGCCATATAACTTTTGACGACTCCCTCGTGAGCTTTTCACTCTATTCTAGGGTGCACATGTAGGTTTCTGCCAACTCCCATATAATTATTTGATAAATGATGCATTCGAGCGAACTCCCTTGGCTTTTCCTCTGGCCACACTGAATGCTTATTTCTTTACACCCTTTCGGTTTTTTTATGGCGACCCATAGTCTTTTATTTTGGTGAGAGGGTTTCATGTCTCCCTCCCTCACCATCCAACCATGTCCCAGTAAGGTGTCCACCAAATTCTGTGTATCACAGATGAAACGTTGACTGAAGCCGAAAACATTATATACTGCTGCATTATAAACTCTGGGAGAAGAGCATTTGTTTGCAATAAATCAAAAACTGCAGTTATTTTTTATATACACTACGTTTCATCCATTCATCCATTCTTCATTGATCAAGTTTATGCATAGATGCAGATATTATGTAATGATTATACCATTACCATGGTGATAAATTTAACATTACGCGAGTACACTTATCTGTGAAAATGGGTTTTCCATGTTGGTTTCTTATACGTATCAACATTAACATATTGCTTTGTTTTGTACTTGTCTTGTTGCTACTAGTCCCAAGCTTTATGATAGCAGTACTTAAACTATTTCCAACTCATGAAATTTGATGTCATGAAGCACCATGATAAGAAGGTGGAGCAGTGGTACTACATATGTTACTGTCTTTGACTGTATTGTAAGGTTGACTAGCCAATGCTTTACTAAAAATTTCCACAAATGTCCTTTTTTATCAATGTTCAGTTGATTCATATTAATACAACATATCAGATTTTAAAAATGCTCGATCTGTGTAGGTTTAAGCTTAAGTTAGTCATGGGTGATTTCTTGCAAGGATGCATTTTGACTACCTTAACTGTTTCAAATAATTTACATTGTTTAGATTTGCAGTTATTAGTTGGATAATCTTAGGATGACAGTATACAGAATATAATTCAGGTTCGGAATTTAAATCTAAACTGCCATGTAAATTGTTTTGCTTTGAATGGGGGAAAAAAAATGTAATTACCATATTGGTTTTTTTTGGAACTGAGTTGCATTTACAAATATGCCATATGGCACTCGAGAAGAATTTGCAATTTATATCTGCCAACCACAATTTTAGTTTTTTTTTAAAACGAGTAGAGGGATGGGGGTTCTGTAGCCTATGCATGGTAAATGATGGGCATCTCATTAAAAGTATAAAACATTGTTCGATATGATATTGTAAAAATATGAGGCTCTCAAAGGAAATGCTGCGACACATGAACAAAATGCCTGCCTTGTGCAGTGATGCTTTGATTATTTATATTTCATGATTGTATAATTTTTCTGTTCTCCACTTATGCTTGACTAGATATGGAGAGCTTCTTTTTGAGTTAAAAAAAATGTAGATATACAGCCGTCGCCTTATTTGCATGCATGAAAGCCCGGTTTAATTTTCTTTTTTTCATTGAACATAATTTTTTAGGACATTTATATATGCGTCGCATGCAAGTAGAAAGTTAAATGGTGCGGAAAAATATGCCATATTATGGAAGGATACCAGACGTCAACTAGTAGTTTTGGATGCACATATCGACATGATTGATAGAAAAAGACATGAATACATGCATGTGGGATATGGGCAGAGAGAGAGAGTATTTTTTTATTTCATGCGCAAAATTAGTTGCATACATACATTGGCTTTGATTTATTTATGCATTAACCTTCTAATCGAATCGCATGAATATGCATGTGATCTTATACAGCGCGTGCTGTAGATTTGCATTTGCATTATAGATCACGTGGCTGATGAGCATGCATTTGAATTCAAAATGTAAGAGAGGGAGAAAAACAAGTACTGATATCGTTCAACATACATATCAAGTTCACGTTAAAGCAATCCATATTTACATTAGTACAATTTCGAAATCAACTCTTTAGATAAATAATAAATATACTTTCATGTGAAGGATTTTTCCAAGCTATTGATCCTAGTTCTATTTTAGGCTCTCAATATCATATACTATATGCACATCGACGAATTTCAAAATATTAACCTTGCCTTTTTTAGTTTATTATTCTCTTAAAAAACGAGTCTGAATTTATATCACGTTGAGAATTCAAGGATGGATCTTTATCTAAAAAGTTTGTTCCAGGCATTTTCAATTCTGCAAGTTTGATTGTGCAGAAATGTTGTCCATGTCTTCAAGTGGTTATTTCCATATAAAATAAGACGGCGATATTCTTGTATATTCAACCCTCAACTTTTATCTCTCTGCTCGCTTAGGCCTTCATCATGTACTAATTTTAGTAACAGAAAGATTAATAATTCTACAACCATACATGATGAATTATATATGAGTTAAACAGGAGGTAGAAAGATATCAATTTGATTAGTCTATTAGATACAGTTTTTGATTAGTTTAATATATAATGCTAGTAGAAGGAGAATGGTCGTATAGAGACTGAAAGTTGCTTCAAAGGCCATTATCAACAGTGTACATGCAGTTTAGGAAGGAATAGATGTGATCACGTTGTGGATTAAATCACAGGCTGAAATTCTAAAAGACTAGATCGTAATCTACATGTATAATTTCAATATCTATTTAACTATTTTGGAATTCTGCTTTCCATGGATTCATTGTATTGGAATCCATGACGCTCAAAAAATTCCACATGAATCAGTGTTAAAACTGAAATGGACCTCGAATTTATACCATTCCCAGACAAGGTTTTACCCACATTTTCGTCTATGGTCTATACATTGTAGAAGGACAATTTTGCCTTGGACATTTATTTTATCTCCCCCTTCTCCCTCCATTTTTATCGATTGACGTATATACACCGTAAATTGACGTGCAATATTTGGCAATTTCTGTTTATATCGTGCCATTTTACTGTGCCGTGCATAACTCGCATTAAACTCGTGGCACTTAACGGCACGTGTCTCGACCAGCTTGTCACTTTTCATTGAACTCCTCTGTATATGAAATAAAGCACAACGCCTGAGGAACAAAACAGAACGGGACCAAAGTGGGGGGAAACTTTCGAACATACATATCCAACATATTGCACAAAGTCCCTCGGCATTCCCCTTTTAACCCAGATTTTCAATAAAGGGTTGAAAACATTTGGCGCTTATACTATGTACAAGCCGAATTCAATTTGGTTAACATTTCTGATTATGCATGTTTATGCCGGCAATATTAGCGCTGCTGCCAATCTCATTTTTTTTATTTTTCGCTTTTTTTTTTAGGTCCTCCGGTTTACCATATATAGAGTGGGACGTGGAGTCTCCAAGTGTGCACGTGCGACTCTCGTGCAGATGCGACTCCCCGATAATCGCGTAGGAAAGGAACGAAACATCGCCCTATGCAAATTTCTTGGCCCTACGGCGCTCCGAACAAAAATGGAGGTATGACACGTCCCCAATTTCCACGCCATTTGCATGTCATTTGCATGTGAAAAAAGTTGGTGGGTTTTGATAACAATATCTGGGCATGACCTTTTATCGCGGCACATAATAACCGTTGAAAGGTTATAAAGTTATCGGGCGAGAACAACGGCCCCTGGACGGCATTAACTAAACTCTGGCCGTGCAACGGATTAGCAAAGCAAAAATTCTATAACAGGCTTGTCTGCCCTGAAATCATGGCGCTCCCCAAGTGTCAGATTTTGACAGACGCGGTCCCCTCCAACCACCGACTTATTCATCAAAACTCTTTTTAATTTCTACGGCCCGTGGCAGACGCTCCTCACAGGACCATAAAACGTGCCAGCGCCGTCATAAATTAAGATCGACAGGACCCAACGGGGTTTAATGATGGAACTGTACACTTGTTACCCCTTATTTGATGTTTTTCAAATATTTGCGCGATCCGAAGTTGCATGTTCCTGCCACCCGTTCATATTAAATATGCAAATTAGCTACGACCCAATGGAGGAACTTATGTAATTTTAGATATTGATTACTCTATAGTAGTAGTTGAGTGTAAATTCGTTTTTACCCGAATTTATTCCGATGAAATTATTGATGAGATGAGTAATGATTGTAGCGATGGATTGGTGCATAGTTTATATTGCCCACAGCATGTGAAACACTCAGATCTGTTCTATACAAATATTTACAAAGTTTCCATAATATACATATATAGCATTTAAAACAACCTGGCACCATGACACATCTAGAAAATAACTTCAATGAATCATTTATAAGTACTTATTTATATTTCTTAATAGCACATTGATTTTTATATTTTTATTACTTTTATAAAAAATTTCCTTAAAGTTGTGTATCCAGTAGTACGATATGTATCTTATAAGTTAACAAAATAGCTTTTGCCACTTTAGACAAACTTTGCAATACTTTAAAAGTTATATACATATAAATAGTTTGATTTATTTTTTAACCATGACGATTAACCATAATAGTTCATGCACGAACTCTTAAGAACATGTCATTCATAAATACACATTAACGTGCAAAAATATAGTCTCAATTTTGACTTCAACTATTAATATATATCATAAACATAATTTATTTATTATAATTGCAATTTTACAAATGCCAACTTGTCGTATTTTTAATTCCGCCTTCAGACGAAAAGACGCTTCTGATGTAAAAAAAAATCGTTTATTGAATTTAAATGCGAATAGCTTCACAAAGCAGTGTTCTTCTAAGTGCAATTTGTTAAATGAAGTGGTTTGAAGCAAAAATTAAATTGAGTGAAATCAGTTTAAAAAATAATGCTTGGTTGCTGAATTAGCTGCTTGCAATGGTGTATTCGTTTACATCCTGGCAGAGGCATATTATCATCAACAAATCAATACACGCAGACTTTACGATTAACATGTTTAGAGAACTCGAGAATTAATAGGATTAAAGTGCACTCGAGCTTCTAAAGATGAAAACGTTCATTTAACGAATCACGAATCTCTATGGTTTCTGCTGCAAATTCAATAAGAGGTGCACCATCCGTGATCTACTTGCAAAAAATTCTATGGATCTACCATTTTTGCTTCTTTTCTTGTTGATTGTTTTAAGAATTGGTATGAATTACAAGAGGAATTGGCTGATTATCAAACGTTAAGTACCAAGACACTTTTCAGTTAGATATGTACTTCCTTATGTATATCCAAATGAACTTGGGTTAAACGTGTATATCCTTAAATTGAATAATTACATTGCACATTGTTGAGTTAAATGATGTTATTATATTGGAAAAGCCATGCAAATGCATAAACTTTAATCACATATATTGTAAATAGATTTAGTCAAAAATAGTACTTTTCGGAGGTTAAACTACATCGTAAATGGTAATTTAGTGATTAACAATATTTGGTTTTGGAGATGTAAATAATGGGCATGGAAAGTCATCTCTTTATCATTTTAAAATGAGTTTTATGTTTTATGGTTAAAGATCGTGGTGTTAATTTTTCCAAAAATCCTATATTCAAAATTTAAACAAGACTTTTATTAGTATAATCATATACTTGCATCGAGGTAAATTCTAACCTCTCCATTAATACAATGGAATAAAATAAGGTCAATAACAAATAACATTTCTGTACAAACGATGAACTTTTGCTACACCAATCCCAAACATTGTGTGCTGGTTTTAGATAATCAAACATCAAAGTGCACAAACATTTCACCCCCAACATTAAAGAGCATTCAATAATCGATAATTTGTTTATGAATAAAACTTCGAATTTTCGATGGGCAACCAACGTACACGTAGACTTTCACGTGAGCAAATCCGGATCGAAGTCCATCTTTTTAGCTACTAGGAAGTGAAATTTTAGGAAACCAGAGTTACCAGACACAGGATGTAACGTTGAGAAAGGAATCTCTCGACATATTTTCCACTGCACATGGTTCACAAATGGGATTACTCACTTGGCGTGCACTTTATGTATTTGCGATTTAATGCTTGGGTTTCGTATATATAAACTTGCCCTCCACACGAAATTGAACAATGAAAACTAAGCCTCCCAAACCACTGAAGTACACTTTGGCCAATGTGCGCAGGGGATGTCAACGTCTGTCTGTCACACCAACGCTATTTGCATTTTTGCTCGTTTTTACTCCAGTACTTGGAATGGAGTAAAGTTTACGTTGATCCATTCTGGGAATCCAACGTCTGGCGAAAACGGCTTCAAAACGCATTACAGCTCATATCACTTATGAAATTTGTGTAAATTCTGCTCCACTGCACTTAAGCCCGCCATAATGGATTGCGATGTATATATAGGCTCTCGTTGTGCTACAGGATCACATGTTGGATTCCAAAGAGTGTGGATTTTTGCATTTTTCCCTCAATATTCGTTTTGAATTTTCCCTTTGAAACTCCGTTCTTACGTAAAGGGTGGGTGCATGGGGTGTTTTCGTGTCATTTATATCCAGTTATGCATCATAAACCGGTCTTCATGCACAGTAATGCTATAGACTCGCATATTTCACGTATGGCTTTATAGTCATGTATATTCATGTGCTTTTTTTTGTTGTAACTTGTCCATGCAAATATTTTTATCAGATTTCTGAAGGAATCCATATCTTCTCATCCTCTATTTTGTCGAGGAAAAAAAAGCACGAACCAAACTTGGGAATCCAGTTTGGATGTACCAGGGTTTAAGTAACCCACGCAAACATAGTGAAATATGCGTATACAGATTGTTGAAGGTTTACCAGTGAAATTCTTAAAGTTGAAGAAATTTAAAAGTGCATGGGTTTATTATCCTTGAAAACAGTTGTACACATTGCAGCATTAAAATAAACAATGCATAATTAGTTTTGTTATCCTACATTGAAAGAGCATACTGTATGTGTCATATGATATTCTGCATGAGTTTTTCAGTAATTGCTTTTATAAAACTTCACTAGGGCTGTAGTCAAAACATAATTACGCATATTGAAAGTCGTATTTTGAATTTGATAGCAAAGGGTTAAATAAGTGCTGAAGTTACCCATCCTGATAGTGATTTTAATGGAATTTTCGTTCGGTTTTTCAAAGATCTTCTATAACTTATTATAAACTAATTAGAATTTAAAAGTCGATGGTGCTATGCTTCAAAAAGTATTGTTTTCAACTTAATGTAAAGGGGTAAAACCAGAGAGTCAAAGTCAGATGATATATGAGATCCCTCATAAGTGATTTTTAGGGCATTGTCGATCAGTTTTTTAAAGGTCTTTATAGTTTCTTAAAAGCAAACGAAAATGTAAGGGTAGACTTGTAGTTTGCCACATTATTCAATGACGTTGAATCATTCTTCCTGTACAGGACCTTGCAGGAATTGTACTCGTAATTAGGCGAAGTTACTATTTCAAGTACCTTGGGAGTTTATCGAAATTAAACTCTTTGAAAAGCACTGTACTATATATAGTCCATTCAAAACAGTGAAAACACTAGTCTTTGTTAATATGGCATTGTATCATATTATTACACCGCAGTATGCGGTGCTGTACTGTATGTGCAACATCATCTATTAGCAAAGACATGCATGAGTAATGTTTTATTTAATTTGTCCAACCAATGTACACGTATCATACCTTTCAACATGGGATATGCACTCTTTTAGTACCAAATCAAGTTTAATTCCTTGTTACTTAACTGGATGCATACATGCATTAACTCCACAATGTCGTGCCTGCAAAAGGTACGTTGGCATTGCATTACTTTTGAATGCTCGTTGTTTATTTCCCAGGCGTGTACAGTAACACTTCCGACAAACATCTTTTGAATAGACAACAAAGGGTTTTCAAATTAAATGCAGTTTTTGAAAACTCGCGCAAAAAGCCCTATTGTGCTGCATGGTAAGATTCGCACATAAAAGGTTTTGAGTTAGCACCATTTGCACTGGGCATTGTTCACTAAAGACTAATGAGCTTGTTGCTGACGATATAAAATTGATGGTCGCCTTGTATGCGTGCGCCAAGACTCATTCAAGAGATGAGTCATTCACCGTCTCTGGGGAGATTCTGTAAGGTTTATATGGCGAATTAAGGTGTTGTGTTATTCTATATTTATGGAACATTGAATCTCATTTGCTAATGCAATAAATTCAGACGGAGCACAAAGTTTGGCGATGCAATGTAAGGTAATATCTCATGAATTTCAAATCCGATATAGGAATTCGTTTAGTTGAACTGATGGCTGCAGGCAAAAAGTTTTATCACCCATCTAGGGATATCGTATTTTAGCATATCGTTATGTCCTCTTATTCCCTAGCAATTTGACTAGGGCGTATACCTTCGGGCACGGATTTGGGATAAGGAAGAGTGGTCGGAGTCCATCCCCCTTCTATGATACCTCGATTATCTCTAAAAGTTCTATTGAATTATGTTGTAAATCCCCCCCTGAAACAAAAATTTCAGCACTACTGGGTTCTGAAATTGTCAGCATCCCCATTAAATATTTCTGGATATGCTGATGAGCAAGCTAGGCTTGAATTTCTAATCCATTCATGGTGTTTACTTAGTGATGATGCAAACTACATCAGCGATGCTAAGTATATGTGGGGTTCCTATATTAATTGCTACTGACATATACAAACTGCTATAGGAAGTAATGTTTGGAAGTTTTAAACTTGAGGAAATGTGTTGGGGAAAGCAAGAACAAATGCTGTGGACATGTAAATCTACATGTAAATACTTTTAATGGGAAAAGTAAGATATATATTTTGTCATAGGTAATACAAATTTTGTCATAAAAATGATATATTATGCGTACCTTTTCTATTCCTTATACTTTCTTACATACCAATAATGTAGACACTTAAAATTTTTGATTTCCTCATTGTGCATATGTAGTGAAACCCGAAATTCAACCACTGTACATTCCAATAATTCCTTGACTTCAGCTGCCAAAAAGCTTGCTTGAGAAGGGCACACTGCTGTGATTTTTAATGCATTCTCAGCCTTAAAAATACAAAAAAAAAAGTACAGAAGAAATCCTTGTAACGGAAAAAATATCGTTCTGCACAGCTGAATATGGACATGTAAGGGAAATGTTGTTTGTGGATGGTGGCTGGCATGTGCTTTTTTACGTACATGATGTCGGATTAGGCATTGGAAAGGAAGGGGGCTTAGCATAGCAAGCGGTGGAGCCTGGACCAATATTGGATGCCCACTTTTTTTTTTTTTTTTCTACAATCGCACAAAGTGGATTTTTTGACATCATTTTCGGTTGAGAGCATACTTAAAATGCCTCTTACAAATAAACCCCTCCAGGCTGAGCTTTGAATGGAACGTGTCGGGGAGAGCTTGTCATGCTCTGGCTAAGACCCCAGCTACTTCAGCTACTATATTTGAGTGCGTGATAATAGAACGGTGCATTCCTTGCATTTATCAGTAAGTAAAATAAATGAAGTGTCAATCACGTGATGTAATTTAATTACAAACACCACCCCTGTCAAAGCGTTTTTATCAAGGGTTTTATGACGCGAGGGCTCACGCCTCGTATAAGGTGAGGAGTAGGCCAAATATTGGCAGCTTGCAGTTTGTAGCGAACCAGATAAGCTTGAATGTTAAACAGAGCTTGTAGTTTTTTTCTATTTTTTGTCAAGGGACCTTTAAACCGAACATGGCTGCAATGTCTTGAACAATGCTAGATGTTGGCATGAATGCAACGAGTGTACTTGTCCCTGCGTCACTAAATGCATATACTCATTGAGTGGGGTGATTGAAAATGATTTTTGCAAAAAAATGTGCTACTGAAAAGGAAAATTGTAGCACCATGGCAACAATCCAAAGCACGTGTAGGGGTTGTGGTTTTATACTTTCTCTCTCGAGAAATTCAGATAGGAAGGGTGTGGAAACGAGCAACATGTTTTTTCCCCACTGCTTGTTAATATTGCTATAAGTATAAATTGGCATCTCCAAGAAACATGCTACATGCTATTATTTTTCAGTAAGGGGAATGAAGTCTAATTTGTTGAAATAAGAAAAGAGGGATGAAGGGTCCTCCATATCCGTTTTATTTATGCTCGATAAAGCACGATGTGTAATGAAACTATACGTATATCGGACATCGGTTTTCCACTGAACTGATGTATTAGGATGGGGATTCGATCCGGATGAACGAATTTACTATATGGAAGTATATTGGTATGAATAGGAAATACCTATATAATTGTACACCATAACTTAATGTAATTGATAAATAATAATTAAAAAATTCGCTGAATAATTATTAAATTTGTAATAAAAGACAAAAATACTATTGTTAAAAGTGCTCTTCTTCAGCACTTAAAGTTGGTAGAAAGATTTATGCTTATTTTCTAGAAATTTAACTATTTGAATTTTTATTATTTACATTCTGACAAATTATGTGCATTATGCTGTAGAATACCCATATCATTTTCTAAAATTTGGTTGTATTTAATATACAAGCTGACTGTTTTATATTACAGTATATAAATTTTATATTCAGTCCTTAATTAATCAACGACGTATATCAAGGGCACTCGTGTATTTAATTAAAAAAACGCATGCGCAGTATACATTGAGTGTTCCATCTTAGCTCATTGGCCTATTATTGAAGTTACTATGTCCTTTTGTCATGGCGACTAAAGTCACTCTTGGGTTTCTATTTTTTGACATGACGATAGGGATTGTTTGTATTCGTACCCCTCACATGTCCCACTACTGCACATTGCGGTTCGTTAACTCCGTGAAATTGACAACTATTAATTGGAATAAAAATGTGTGTGTGTGTGGCGTGTCAATTGTCACATCCTATCGTGCTATCGTGAGCAGATGTCAAAAAACGCTATTATGATGTTCGTAATTACTCTCGCTCATTAAGTATTGTTTTTGCAAAAAATACCAAAAATATTTGGTAGCGAGATTCAATCAGATAAGGTTGGTTAGTTTTTCAGGCGTTGGCGCACACATCTTCATTAGTTTTTAGGTATTCACACTAGATTAATCATCCGGTACACGTGTGTAGATAAACCTCTGGAATGCTACAAATCAATTGACAAATTTGCTTACATATAATAATGGTTGCGTGCGTTTAATATGCGTGCCCTCATCGACATTTGCATCACGAATGCTGAAAATTCTACAGATAATCATAATGGCTTTGCTGATGGCGAATTGTTTTTCTAAGCTGAAGCTTGCGTGACTTGTCACACAGGTCCCTATTTCCAGGAATAAATGCGTGCAATTTACATATACGAACATGGGGAATTGCACAAGTCTCCGTCAAATGAAGACGAAAAGCAGGATTATTTCTTAATTTCCATACTAAATTGCTCCACCTACATTGCCATCACAAACGGTCTCGATTAACCGATCAATTTATGCTTGTTGCGATGAGCGCCGTCGCGAAGAAAACGACACATATACTTCATTAATTCTCCCGAAGATTATATTGATCTGCAATAAAGTGAAATAAACCATGAAACAACTTGCAACATTGCTTATACGCCCGTCAAGCAGCATATACAGCCAATTAGACCATGATTTAATGCATCATAAATGCCATTCCTTGCCATACATGTTTGCATGGACATTATTTGCAAATGGGCCATATCAATTTCACGTACAGGAAATAAGAAAAGGAAATCTTGAACATCTTGCTTGTTGTTGAAATCCTCAATGACAATCCACATCGTCAATAATTTCATCCATGACTTGTTGCAGATTATAACGTTCAGCCATGTGTAGGGGAAATGAAATCAATATGAGCAGATATTTAATCATACAACAAAATTATTAGATAAAAATCTGAAATACTCGTGTGATAGTAATGAGTGAAATATTGACTACTGAAATCATGGAATCCATCGACATTACAGTTTGACCATGTCACGCGTCTTTATACTTTATACCTCCAATGAACTAACTGAACGTAATGGGTGCGCATGCGTGGTTCTTCCCTTTCTGCCACTAACGTTGAAGTATAAAGACGTGTGGCATGCTCAAACTGTCTAATAACTGAGTCGTGCGTCTTTCATAAAAGGATAAACAAACAAAGTCTGATGTCCTTGTGACACTAGACAGTTTTCGCATGCCAACGTCTTTATACTTACCTTAACTTTAATGGCGGGAAGGGAAAGACCACGCATGCACACCCATTACTCCTCCTTTCTCGCCATTAAAGTTAAAGTAAGTATAAAAACGTTGGCATGCGAAAACTGTCTATTTACCGACATGAGACAAAAATTCAGCGACAAGAATATTACATAACTTTTTATAATGTAATCTGAAGCTAGTTTTGCCTAACCTGCCCTACCATAACCTAACCAAACCGTTGTTAAATTACTGTTTGTTAAAGGCCCCAGCGTCACCAGGGGGTGTTGAACCGGGAATAAAGCTAATTTAGGAGCATGCTCTTGAAGAAAGACAACATGCTATTCCCATTAAAAGTATGGGAAAAAAAGGTCTAATGGTCTGCTGCAACATTAAATTTAGATGTATCGGGAGATGTGTACAAAAGACCAATGTTTGACCGAGTGTACTTCTGCGAGTAATTCGATCCGAAGTATATTATTGGGGATGCCTTCCATTATACACCTACACACAAAAAAGATGCAACATTTATTACAAGTCGATCTGGAGGAGAATATAAACGCATGCATGCCTAAAGGTTATTGCCCCGCTTACATTCGGTTGATTGCATACATATTATATAAAGAAAACAAGCCCGACAAAAATGACAACATCAATGGTCTTGAGGCATGGCAGTCTGGTCGGATAAATAAGGCAGAAGGCCTGTAATGTGATGATAAAGCACAATGTTTGGGAAAACATGTTATCTGTTTTAGAAAATAAGCATTTGCCTCATGTGCTGTGACTGGCAGCAAGCTTTTGACCTACATGTTTTTGTCTTTCGTGTTTATTATTATGACATAATACAAAACTCTTTGTGCTAAATTCTTATGTACTTTATTTTGCATCCTAGTGATTGATATATAACCAGTGAATCACAATTGAGACTTGGATTGGTTCTAAACTATCTCTGTTGGAAAAAATGTGTATAGAATCATACGTGCAAATATATGATATTCTCCATACATGTATGTTTATACATGGACTTTAGATTACAATTCTCAAAATATTAAAATGTTAAGTTACACATAAATGGACATATCAGAATTTAAAGTGGACAAGTATGTAAAGTGAAAGTCGTATATTAACATACATGATTATAATGCTTTATTAAAATGCTTTGTTCGGGCAGGTAATGTATATTTAGTTTTTGATATATGGCTTTTTAAGTGCCATATAAAATAGTATATCCATATATTTGCCATTCACACAGGATATTCTACTGTACTTCTGTGTGTGTATATATCATGTCGAAAACTCTTGTATTCTGTTTTTAATGCGATGGCTATTGAATCTGCGTTTTGATTTGATAATAGACGCAAGGAAGTTGCTGTACATTTATCTACAGCTTCGTACTTCACTAATTTAATATAGTTGATAATGAATTGAAATTTAAGTACAGGTTGCAACTTGTGCAACAAACAGTCAAGTTAATTTGTCCCAACAGCATCTAAATTACTGAATCCCATTTTGCTTAAACGATAAATTTCATTATTCATATGATGAATGAGGTTATAAAAGCAAAAACACATCCAGTTGCTAACTGTCTAATCTTGAAATATGACACCTTTGATTCATGGTATTATCTGTGTCATTATTATGACAATGATGAATGCATGTGCGAATCTGATTTTTGTTTGTTTTAAAAGGTTTAAATCCTGACTCATCTGGAGGAAACTAAAAACCGCTATAGATATATGCTGTATAATATTTGCCTTCTCAGCAAACGGTCGTTGCCCCTTGAATGGTAGGCCAATGTTCTGTATACCCTATAATCGTATTGGGCTAACACCTTGTATACTACAGTAGTATATACATGTATATATTCTTTGTAATTATGCCACATGCTATATTGTCATATCAATGTCCCATTTAAATTGCTCTATGCAGGTTTTCGAATAAATCAATGCTGTAGTGACAGTTAAAAGTAGGTGTCTAAATATACGTTGCTTCTGTCCAAATTATAAATCACACTAGATATTTTCATTATCATTTAGGCAGCTCAATCCATCTTTTTACTCTCGAGGAAAATCTTTTCTTTCACATTTCATGTCATATAATAGTTGGTTTTACACCACTGAAGTGATAATGTCCTAAATTATTGATGAATGGGCACTGTAGGCTCTTTTCTAACAATTTCGTAACTTTTATAATAAGTCTTAAATATTGATTTTATGGTAATTTTGGAACTAAGGTTGACTTTGGCAGAGATGTTGTAACTAGAGCGTTAATATTCAGATTCTATAAAACTTGAACAGACTGATGGTAAATAAGGAATGCTTTAAAATTGAATTTCCTAAAGTAAACCGAGCATATGGCACTTGACAACATTAGTGACCAGATTAATGGTTTATAACATATCGCAGCTGTTGTATTTAGTCATGTAATATTGAGCCTTAGTTGTAGAGACTCCATGACATGTGCAACAAATAAATCCATTAGACCACACTTTCGTGGAATAAACTCTTGTGTAACGCCCTGCTGTAACATTCTGGTAAACAACAAATTAGTGTATGTAAATGCGGAGCAGGTATACAAGTCAATATGCAGATGATATTCAGTAACACGTACCAAAGTACTGTTGAAACAAACAGATAAGCATATTCAGCGCAACAACATATGTGCAGAATAAATTTTAAAGCATTATATAGTGTATTAGGGTTATATTATATTGCTGATGAAATTTAACACTTTACCAATATATACGTTTACATGTAGAGTATATTGTAATGGTTGAAAGCATTATAATTTCACTATGTATACAGTATCTCAGATTGATCCCCTTCCCTTACAGCCAGTGGTGGACTGGGTCTGAAAATATTGGTTGCCAGGATACAAAGGGGGCCCTTCATAATTACTGAATAAGGTTATCATTTATTTTGTATATGAAATAAATAATATTTTCAAAAAATACATAATTGGAAAAACTATAAATTTGCATTTTTTTATAAACAATTATTAAAAGCTATCAATAAGCTTTAAAATCTTTAATTTTTTTAAATTTATTGTCTAATGTTTAATGTGGCCCATTTCATCAAGGCCCCACTTGCAATCGGGCAAGCTTTTGTCAATGCTTCAGAAGTAAAATGGGCATGTTGGAAACTCTAAGCTACAGTTTTATGTTACCAGGGGGTGCTGAACAAGAATAAGGCTAATAGTCAATTCGATTGTATTATAGTAAATCAGTAACAGGTTAGTATTTGTGTTACTCCTGGTGCTGCCAAGTGACTCAACATGCTTCACGTGCACTGTAAACGACACCGACACTCACTCAGGCAGTTGGGTTATACAATTAGCTGTTTAAAACCATGGGCAAAGTAACTTCGTATTTGACTTGGCAAAGATTCCAACAATTATTCCACCATGTTAAGATGAAAAAATACGTTTCGAATCAGCGTCCTATATTTGAACCCAGGAAGTGCACAATGCGGATTCGAATGCATCATCTTGTAATTTGAAGAATGTTGGCACAGAAGCCCCTAATCCATAAGCCTCCAGTGACAAGTCTGCTCAGGGATTTCGCTCTAATTTCGTTGATCAAGTGTTTTACATTAGCTGTTTTGTTTTCGGAAAGTTGAATGCTATGCAGTGAGGGTGGAAAATGGAGAGAGGGTTACTGTATTGCAAACTCCCACAAAGCAGCACATTTGGAGGTGATGAACCATTTTTGCCACCTATCTTGCTGGCAATCATCCTGTCATTTAACAGTGCAGTATATTGTTTGACTATATCAGTAATGTACAAGTTTCTTTAAAAAAAACATGTCAACCAATAAGAAAGTCCGCAAATTCACTAAAGTCCACAAATGTCCCCCCACGAATTAGTATAAACGAAAAACTGCATTAATGATGACCATGCACTGTCATATATTGCTTGTCATATATTATTTAGAGAAGTCACGATTTTTGAATTGGACACTGATGCATCACCATCAAAAATCTTGTTTTTTTTCTCTTGTCTTGCTGGTACACCTTCAGATGTTACTTTTTTTTTCTTCTCCATGATGTCATATCGCCCCAAAAATTCCTCTTCTCAAAATCGAGATGTCATATCTCTCCTAAAAAAATCCTATTTTCTCCCTCATTGTTTGCTTATCTTCACGAAAATATCATATTCCCCCGAAATATTTGACAACCGCATATATTCCATTTTCTGATTTTCTCTTCCAAGATGACTTGTCACCGCAACATCATTCTTGCGTGATATGATTAAGAACCAAAGCGGTGGATCCAGAACTTGATGGAGGAGAATGAAAGGGATGGTTGGGGAAATAAAAGATGGTCTACAAGAGAAATTCTTTGTAAATAGGGACTTCCATTAGTGATTAAGGCAAATGTAAACCATTGATATGACCAGAGGGAGATGGGTAAAAAAAAATCATTGGTTGACGTCATCGTTTCAGTTCTCAACTATAAAAAGCTTTACTGGATTTGCACCAATCACTGAATATATTCCCTAATGTGAAATACTTGAATTACCATTATAAAATAGCATTGTTTAATCAGCGAATCTTGATTTTGCATCAGGATAGGATCTTTCGTTTTTACTTTGAAACGGAACGGAAATGCTAATTTATCCTTCGTTTTTACATATTACCATATCAGGTATACTGAAATGCTTTGTTGTCACTAGCATATGCTGTTTTGCATCTTTCTCTGCATTTTTCTCCTTTTGTTTCAATACAGAGAAATGGCTAAAGTGCATGGGATCAGGGCTTATTAAAACATAATGCCAGCTATAGAAATATATATAGGCAGCATTGTATAGTCTCTTAATAATAAATGCGCATTAATTTATTGCATTGTTTTATGCAAATTAGTAATTATCATGATAACAACTTGTTCCAGATTATAAACGCACTAGACAGCAAATATAAAATACAATGAATTCAAGAAAAGCTTGGTGAAAATCGTGTGGCTTATTTACTCATGTGGTGAATGCTGTAGATAAGTACAGTACGTGTAGTTATGCAAATAGATTTTCAAACCACAGTTAAACTATGCGGTCGCATGAAAAATATAGTTTAAAGTGTCTGAATTAAATGGTTCGATGCATATGAAGCATACATATAATTATACAAATGTTAAACAATATGCATTATCGCTCTTAAGGGAAATAACATTTATAAATTGTACATTGTTTAGATAGGCCAATTAGGCCAAAATTGGACATTCATAATACATATGCGAATAACTGGAGAATTGATAAGCATAAAATCAGTACTCTTACATATAAAAATTGTGTACTGTTTTGCCTACGAAACGATACACAGACGAGCTTATTCATACAGTATGGCTAGTAATTTTTGTTAATGGGAAAACCAGAAGTTTACGGAATTAATTTTTATTACCCATTAGGCGTTTACTGACTTTGATGCAGTAAACCACATCTGGGAATGTTGCTCTTAGTCTTGATTTTTATTTATTACTCCCAGTTGTGCACCAAATCCACGTGGTAACCGTCCACTTGCTGTTCTGCAAGGCCTAACGTGCATCGAGAATAATAAGTATTTAATTGACTTGTCATAATCCAAAGAAATAGATACATATGTATTAGCAAAGACAATGTCTAAAATAGAATATTTCTTAATAATCTTGTAATAGCCTAATACCTTAATAAAACAGTGCACAGCTGCCCTTAAAGTCTTCTATTCAGTTTTATAATACGTAAAACATGTTGTTGACCTTATAATTCCAACAATGCACTCTTGGTATCCTATAACGATTAAGCCCCTTTATCAACTTTTCGTGTCATTTTCTATTTTGTGGCCCAGGTTCAAGTGAAAATCAATAAGTGCTAGTGCCTTGAAACAAAGCATTCTTAGGCGAATTCTTGGCCTCTCAGAAGCTTTGCTCAGATGGTCTCTTTCAATTCACACGCCATGGAAAAGAAATGCAATGGCTCTGTTTGGTCATTGATCACTACTGCATGGAGTGAATGAATCCCTTTTTGTCCACGCTTCTATGCAGCAACGTTGTTGCCATTGCCATGGCAACCACCCAAGGGATGTTGTGGCTTACACAGTTGAAAGCAACAAAACAAAAATCCAATAAATGGACTTGATGGGATTTGCTTCAAAATTCTTGAAATCATATTTTCTAGACGTGCATCAGGCTGACACGTATAGCCTATACAAATACAAACTTGGATTCTTTTGGATTTTCTCTGCAGGCAATTTGTTGCCTTGATGGACCATTAAATAAACTGTAATATTAAAAATTGAATTCCTATGCATCGCATACTGTATACACGCATACGTCTTTTCTGCGTACAAATAGGCCTTATTTTGGAATTTCAAATTTCATTTGAATATGTTATGAATGAATTTGTTATTTCCTTTCTCGTAAGCCTGAACTTCGTTGTTCTACTTTCATTTTCTTGAAAGACGTGAAATAAACTTTATTGCATGGAGAAGACTTAAGGGATAAAGGAGTCGTTATTCAGGAAATTTACGTTTGGTGGGATTATGAGATTTTTCGGCAAACTTACAGAGATTTTCTAAGTAATAGGTCTGTTCATTTAATCTTATATATAGACCCATGCTGTTTTTGTTGATAAGTTTGCAGCCGTTCCCTTCACTTGATCTTGTTTCTGGAAAATCTCTTATTGCTTTCCAACGTACAGGCACGGAGTTCTTGATGTGAATGCCACTGATGGAGTCGCCCACACAAAAGGCTTTTAGTCTTTCCTAATTTGCGAATGCAATTAAATCTTGTCTTTCTAAATTAACGTTTTTTATACTCTTATGGCAGCATACATTATCATAAGACTGGACAGTTCTTGCTTGAGGAATTACTATGGCGGCTACATGAAGGAAACCTTCCTTTTAGACATTGCTTTGATGTGGCATTATGGAATTAAAGCTTTTCAATTAATTACGAAATCTGTCGCCTTTACTACTTGTTCGATATATCTTCAGTATCGCAAAGCGATGTATGCGTGTTTTTTTTCCGTTCTAAGCAAAATCTGCTGAGAACGATCATCACCCTTGGGATGATGGTGCTCCAATTTAGTGCTTTGCTAATCTGACATCCCACGCTCAATTGTATATATACCTGATCGAGCGAGAGTGTTATAGGTTTTCGCGATTGATTGATGATTTCCGCAATAATGGGCATTTTTTTCCTTATCATACACCCACTAAACACGATGCGCCATTTTGAAGGGCTATAACAAGAACCTCGAAGAAGATTTAACCTTCGATGATGTATAATGCTAATGAAGATGTTTATAGAATCGCGATAAGCCGTTTTTGTGTGCCTTATACAACAGAAATCAAACTGTTTGTAAATGTTAATGCATCCTTCAATAAAAGGGAACACTATAGGAAACGCCACAGAATTCAACAGATTCTACTATTTTTCCCCCAGTAATTTGGTTCTGTATATCATGCATGATATTTCTTCGAAACTTTCATAACCTTCTGATAATCCTCAACGAGATATTATAAATTAGCAAAAATTTCTCCTCTTTGTCTCTAAAACAGGGTATGGTTTTGCTCTAAGTTTAGTAGCTTTTATTTTCAATATTTTTCAACAACTTTAGGCTTAACTTAATTTGTCGTGAGCTTAAAAATGTAAATAACACTGGTTTAAGGTGCCTAGCACTGAAACATCCTCTTTACCACAAGCAATGGGAATTTTCACATCACTACAAATCTTGCTCTTTCCATCATCCACTAAACTAACATAAATACGAGCTTATAAAATATCATAAATTTCATGTTTCGATGAGAGTATGTCTGACACTTTGGCTAAGAGCAATCTTACGTTGTCTGATAACTTCTTGTCAGCTTGCAATTCTGGAATAGTGCGCAGTGGAAAGTATACAAAGTACATACTGTACGTCTCACATAATACAAATTAATGATGAGGACTACGCTATTTTTGGCAATGTAGCTGAAAAACTGTAAGTGTTCAAGATGGCGATCTTAAATTGTTGTGACATGACCGAAGCCAGTCTTTTTTCAAGAAATTGGTAGAACAACACTGTTCTCTGTCAGCCTGGTCACAACAACAACTTAAATCCAGGGTTAAAATTATGAATTTGGTTGTTATTTTAGCTTTTAGAAATCAATTATACGTATAATGTATAACGAGATGTTGGCAACATTTTGCAAGATCTGACAATATCATTTAAAGAAACTTGTATTCGTCACGACTCCGTGTGTGGGACTCAGACAAAATAGAAGTATATTTTTTGTCATCACCGATAAAACACTATCTTGCTTTTTTTGGAAATTAGCACAAAGTATTTGTGTGTCATTGCGACCTGCTTTAATGATTCCAAATAGTAAAAGCACCTGATCCTTGCAACAATATCTGAGTTTCGTGTTCTGTAAAGTCACGACTGTTCCATATTCCTCGGTGGTCCCTTTTATGCACAATTATCAGATTTCAGCTAATGGTTAAATTTCAACACACGATAACAGAAGCTATGTAGCGTGCATGTGTGTGTGTGCCTTGCCCAGACTAAGAAATATAATTGCGTGGGCATCTTATCAAGATGGGAAAGTTTGTGTGTGTCTGCTCCAGAGAATTCTGTTTCTTGTAGCAAAACGTAAACACTTGTGTTCTCGTGGGTGCTGTGGGTTAGCGTGTACTATGATCGATGCCTCGGGTTGCAATGGCAGTTGCAAAGGCAATGCTAACACCAGTAGAGTCCATAATGGGCATCTTGAAACGAAGGGCGTTTGGTAAGTGGTTTTCTCGTCCCTCTCTGTCACTGTAAGATTGATGATGGGCTTCGGCACTCAACAGGAGGTGGACGAAATCGTATACCAAAGGGCGAATTTGAGGGTAAAGAAAATTGAAGAGTACAGGAAAGGAGAGATGAATGATGATGAAAGAAATGGAAACGTTGAAATTCATGCAATACGAATAGGAATGGTTTAAAGTAGGAAAGACCAAAAGAAGGATGGAATATTACAGAATTAATCAAACAAGAAGGATGGCCCACCGTGGGAGACGGGGGAAAAAACAGCAACGATATGTTCTCAAAAACTAACTCCTTTTTCAAAAACATGATGTCTGGAGATATCTTTTAAGAACTTGTATGGTAGTTGAGGTTGCACTTTATGGCAGCGTGCTGCTGTCTTCTTTGATGCTGAACATCTTGACACGATGCCATTCTTTACAAGAGTGATTGCCAGCAAACCAAATAATAACGACACAAAGGCGCCCCGCTAGGAATATCACGAAAGTTCATATATCGTTTAATTTCACAAATATCAGGACAATGTTAGGCTGCATACATTGTTGTCATACTACATTTGTAAGATGGCATCTTGAAGATCAGTGTTCTGCTGTAAACTGCAATACCTGAAATGGTTTGAAATTTGCAAGATTATTTTAGAAAATAGGCTGATGATTTTTGAAATTAAGTTGGTTACTTTAATTTGATCTGATATTTAAAGTATTCAGGTAAAAAATAGGCGAATGAGGATCCATGCATAATTCCTGTCCACCGAACCATATCAAAACCTTATTGGAATACTTCAGAATATACTTGTTTATAGTGCTGTTTTATAATTTTCTCAGATGTTATTGAACGATGACGTTTATTTCATGTATTGGCAAAACTTAAATGTTTACATGTACATATTAATAATTATATATCCTTTAGATGTATTTTGATATGCAATCTGCATGAGCCCAATACACCAAGCAGTTTTAGTGACATCTAATTGCTTTATGAAATTTCTTGCCATTGACCACACGGACGAGTCCGTTTCAGTTGTTCCCACATGTTGGTCTAATAAACCAAGTAGTGCAAAGGAAATTATTATTTGGATAATTTTAAGCAATGTTGACTAAACATTTTAGCCTTTGCCATTAGTAACGACATGGGCAACGATTTTTGAATGTTTATGTTTATGAAAATGTCCGTGTTTTGCCTTGGACTCGTGTAGTCTGGACATTGCCATGTGTGTTATTTCAAGGGTACCGCAAAGGCTGTGTTGCTATATACACCCCAACTACAATCATTGCCGCCAGTAACTGAGGTCGAGGCTGCGCCCCCTGCCAAATTTATCATTTATCTTGCCTTTAACTCTAATTGGACCGCCTGACGAGACCAGCAGGACCTTCCAAAAATATCGCAGAAAAACGAAAAATTGCCATGTTTCGAAATTGATGGTAATTTAGGGCGTCTGGCATCATTTCCATGGTGAGCCCTGGTTCTGCATATAAAAGCTGCAATTTTCTTTACAAACGTGAATGCGTAAGGGGACGTTGTGCTCAATATATTAGAAGGGGAACTTGCAATCTGTTATATGTAGTCGATAACCTGCCATGGGAAACAATTTTAAGGCATTAGTCATTTATCAATTCATTAATTTTATTTCTATTTCTTTGGGCCTTTGGCAGTTGCATGGTATGGCCTGTGGCATTAGAGTAATCTTGAAAGTTTGAAAGTTTAAGCTATATATCAGGAAGGAAACACATGATTGGAGCAATGCACTCGCAAATTGCTAATTCCATGAAATTTTATGCAAATATAATGTCAATACACAGCACTTTAAATCCGATATAGCGAATTTTAGAGAGGCATGCAAAATCTTCGTACTGTCATCATATATCACAGACAAGATTTTTAAAAAATTCATTGTCTGAAAAGTTATAACATAACTCTTCTGAATTGACCCACTCATTGCACTCACTTGCCAAAATACGTAAATCATTTCCAGCACAACCAAAACTAATCCTACGCTAGCAGATAGCAGGTCTTGTCTTACGATTCGTAGTTGTCAAGTATTCAACAATATGTTCTCTGACAAAATCACGTTCTGTACTTCAAATCACTTTAAACATTTTCTGAGAAATCAGCATTGACACCATTAGGCTTTCCAAGAATGAAAGCAGTTGTGTTCAATGAATGGATCACTGATGTATATACATTACACATATACTGTATTCACAACTGAGCAGCCATAGTCTGTCGTCGTTGAATAAGTGATAGTTCATGCTGGGTATGAAAAGTTTTGGATAGGATTTCCAAGAAGACAACGAGTTTTCTTCAATGGATGAAACATAGATATTGACAACACTGAGATTCTATTCAATCAGTTTGTATGTCTAAAAGATTATTTAGAGAAAAATTATACCAACCAAAACTGCGAAGCAACTATGAAATGAGTATGGAAGAGAATTAGATGAAGTTTTTTGCTGGTGCAGCACGTATTGATCAGAAGTCATGTCTAAAAAAGCTATATGCGAATACATATACTTGCCATTCCAGTCCACAATGCAGATGTATAGAGAATATTTTCTTTAATGTCAAATTAATGGTCGGACTAAAGAAACAGGTTGTCAGTGAAGACAGTTGAAGCAATTTTGATTTGTCAGTTAAACGTTCCGTATCAATGCATGGCATTTATGTCGTCTTTGGACAAGGGAAAGTTCATGCTGGGCATGGCAGGGACAATTTTGGATAGGCTTTCCAAGATGTCAACCAGCTATCTTTAATGAATGGTCAATGGATCATGGACGTAAATTGTAATGCATGGAAAGTTTTGGATTACTGTAGTTTATTAATGTATATATGTAACGTGCATGGATTTAATGTATGGAAAGTTTATATACAGCAAATCTATGATGCATTGATTGTCTGTTGTCGATGGGTAAAACCCATAAAGGAAAGGTACTTTGGAATAAGGCTTTTTAAAACGCAACCAGTTTTCTTCAACATACATATGAATTGTAATGGATATTCAATATCCATGATCTACTGTTGTTCGGCAAGTTCATGTGGGGTGTAGGGAAAATTTTTGATTGGGGGTTATAGGATTAATTCTGTATAAACTGCATTGAAAATGTTGGTACTAAAGTACACGAAGGGGGTTTCCCTAACAAGATTTTCGAGTTTAGTCCCTCACGATTAGTGCATTCACCCGCTATTAAGCCAGCAGGATGCCAGTGTTTTTCTCCTTTCAACCGAGCAGCGTGTCGCAGCAACTCACCTTTGATTTTCTACAACCCGATTGTTATGTAGTCACGTTTCTACAGTTCGACTCGGACTAAACAATCTCTAATGTCAAGCAAATGCGATTTCTTTAGAAAATGATATTATGGGCACATTATCGGTGTTGACGAATGGTTGAGAAGACTGAAATTGCAGTCAAAGTAAGCTTAGATCCATAAAGTAATGTTTTTTTTTCGCCCCATAGAAACGAGGCAATAACCTTGTTGCTTCATTATTTCCAATCATCACGTCAAACAGTCAATTGTTCGCTCGATAAATGAGGGACTGGTAGTCTGGGACATGCTCGCGAATGAAAATCAAAACCTACAATTCAATTTACAAAAAATAAAAAAAATTGTAGGCGAAGTCAATAAGAGTAAAACTGAAGTGTTAAATATGATTCAACAAAAGACATTTCATATCCAAAAACAAAGCGAGTGTGGGTTTGTTTTCTCAACCGAAACTATCTTAAAATGCATTGAAACGTGACAATTCAACGAAGCATGACAATCTTTTAAATGTGTTGATTTGTCAAGAAAGTGTTGTCCGTGAAGATTATTTGCAGACTTTTCTAGCTTGTCAACACGCAATTCTATTGACAAAAATGTTGAATTTGATATTCATGACGATGCTGTTTAATTGTGGATAATGTCGTGTGCATGTAGAATTATTTTCATGCGTTGTTGACTTAAAAGAAACACATTGAAATTCGTTTAAATGGCCTTTGGAGAACTTTTACTCAATCTGTAGTTAATTTGATCTGATTGTAATTATAATATACTAGTTTATTGTGTATAGTTTACATAAAGATCAGCTTTAAAGTCTTGTAAAAATTTATTTTAATGCATTTTGAAGGAAAAACCATGTTTACTCGTATATTAATAGCACTGTGTATGCAATGTACTGTACATGTCACAGTTAATCTTTGTAGTAATTAAATATCTACAGGTAGTTTCCATAATTATTAATACTTATCCTCAGTAATAAATACCATGTGTTTATATTCCAATACAAGCATGTGAAAGTGTTGCCAAAGTTTTGAATTAGCCGTGCACCTGCTTAATGTTTCAGGATAATGAATTGTGTGTTATAACCTATACTGCTGAATAATAAAGTTTAATTAAATTGCGTAATGCAATTCAGGAAGTACTTGGCTGCAACCATGCATTATACTTGTAATGTTATCAGCAGTTCATTACTGCTGATAACATTATAATTTACATATTTCCAAATTTTACATTATCTTCAGCATATTTCTTGTTACATTATTACCTTTAATGGGTGCTAAAATAAAATAACCATGCAGATAAATTTATGGTTTCCGTAGACAGGTTTCCCTGTTATTGTCTTGCAATTTATTCACATATGGGAATTGTCGTTTGCAAAGGCTTTTTATAGCGCTTTTTAATTTTGATCATGTAGAAATTTCGTGTAGCATTATAATAGTGATCACGTTAACACCCAGACAGCGTTCACATGTTTTTTAAGTTCATGCGCATGAACTTTGCTTAACCTTCAGTGTATATTTTTGCCTTGTCTATACTTATAATTAATTTGTATTTAACAACTTGCCTGTGTTTGCTGTAATAAGAAATATGAATAATGTAAAGACGGCATGAGATACTTTGGAAAGTCCAGTAGAAAATTCTGAAGCTTACTGGATCTATATAATTACTTGCATAGTGTACTTTTACAGTAGGGCCTATACGTATATATGTATATATCAATAGTAATATACAGTTTTCGCCAGCTACCGTCTTTATACTGACCTTAACTGTAATGGCGGGAAAGAAGGAGCATTGCACTAAACGCCATGAGTGCGCATGCGTGGTTCTTCTCTTCCCGCCATTGCAGTTAAGGTCAGTATAAAGACGTTGGCTGGCGAAAACTGTCTAATACTCTCCCTGCCCTTATGTTCTTCTATGTTCATCAATTGCTTTGCTAAATCAGGTGTATTACACAATAAATTGGTAAAGTCGTTATTTTGACACTCGTACATGTATGGAATTCAGGAACGTTACATTAATATACAGTGCCATACTTTTTGTCTTTAATTCATGAAACACGTAATGAAAAAAGCATATAACAACGTGGTTTCATTGTTTCAGGGCTGGATCACATTCGTTTAAAGCTTAGTAACACCACAGGGGATTGTCGAATCAGAGCCAAACCACGATACTGCCATGTCAGAGTGCACATCAGGTTAGCCCATTCACCTCACTTTTTCGTTATTTACTATAGCTATATCACGACCTATGCAATTTTTGTCATGTGTGCAAGTTGCAGACCTGCTGTTTATGGCATGGCACATTTCCTCACCGATATACCCTATAGTGCTTTCGATATCATACCAAGCATACATTATATTTAATGGCCAAAGGAAAGTGTAATGGGACAGAGAACTGTATCTCTATAGTAGTGGCCTTATGCTCTCCACTTCAAGAAATTGTCCGGAAATTATTTATGTTGATTTATTCACATCGGCGGACATGAATGGGGTTCACCATTTCAATCATGTCTGAAACGAAACAATGCGGATCTCTTGCTGCAACTAGGGTTGTTAATTAATGAAATTGAACAAATGCGAGACGAAAGATAAATTCAAAGGGAAGAACTTGTTTGCAATCAAACCGCAGTTGTGCTTTCGTTAGACTTATAAAAGTACAAGTATTGATCTGAGCGCGTGTATCGCCGTTTTAATTATATCATTGTTAAAACGAAATCACTCCAAATGAGTCAGATCAACATGGGTGTGCGAAAATTCAGATGTCGAAATAGCCCAATGCAATAACTATGACATTTAAAACTGCAGAGTACTCATGCAGATACCAATAGTACCAAACTCCATAAAATATATTCTGAGATTAAAACATTGATGAATAGTCCAGTAACATATTTTTGAAACTGGTTATAAAAGCATTATAATGACAGTTTTATAGTATACAGTACATGTGCAGACATGTCTAGTATATAGTATAGGAGTGTATTGCATGCTGCAAGTAATATGTACAATGTATGTATATACCGCAATTACTAAAATATGTAATTTTTCTCAAAAATGGTAATTGCATCTTTTTTCCACGTAAATATTTTTAAAAAAAATTTATAGCACTTGGTCTCATGGAATCCAATATTTACTGTATACATGTACTATATTAGGTGGCATATTTAAGTTCTTGTGTACATAATATGTGATTCATTCCACAACTTGATCATTAACCGCCTGCTTGAACGGTTTTCTGAAACATCGTTTCATTTCAGGATACCTTATATTTTTCCATGAGTTAAATAACTACCAAACTTAGGAATGCGGTGTTTGTCAATCTGAGAAAATTGATATCTCTTGCACTTCCCACCTCATTTATCTTTCTCACTCTTGCAACAATGCCTCTTAATTTTTCCATTCCCAGACGTTAGTTCAGTTAGACACAGGTCTAAGACATGATCCCCTTTACAAATGCTGTGTCTTCTGTACAATCCCATGAGTCTGAAATCGATCTCAAGTGCATTGGATCGTTCCAGGAGCGACGTCGTAATGCATAAGTGAAAAAATTGGCAACTTAAATAACGTAAATGGACGACCCCAATGAATGATCGATTTCATCTCAAGGATAGTTTCAAAGTGTAACCACGGCACAAGCCAAGATTATTTTTCTTGGCACTTCAAATGTCAAGTCATAGAAGATAAACCTCTTGAAAAAGGCTAGCAAGCCACATTTGTCTGCCAAGAAAAACCAAAATTGAAAGGGACACACCCTGGTAGGGCCATCCATGTTGGCGTTGCAACGATAGAATGGAATGTGGTCTACAGAGAAAGAATGAAGAGAATTTCGTCATTCTTTGTCAGAGATGCATCACATGCTGTCACAGAAACACGCTGAAAGACACACGAACACCACGTGGATATCTCGGAGATGATCCCCTCTGTAATTTCTCATTCAAGTTCTTCTTTGAAACATGTTCTATTATTCCAAACGTTCGATCAAATAGTTCTTGGCAAGATGTGATTTGGTTCTCTGTAGCAGCACTGCGTCGGTAGATTAGACCCTCGTTTTTGAGTTCCCCCACCGGCTTTCAATACTCTGAAACCATTCATTAGCAATGCTCACAAAATAGGTCCTTTCTTCCAAAGGGGATGCAAAAACGCGTGTACTATGGCAACGGCACGTGCCAATGGCACATCCGGACATATTCATTATTATCATTATTTTTTTTTCGACGCAAATTGATTCGGATTTTTCTTTAAAAACCACTAGATTTATTGGTCCTCCTTTTCTCTGATGCACCCCGTAGCGTTGGCCATTGGTAAGGTTATCCATTTTGGGCCATGAACTACGCTTGCAGCTTGCACGTGCAAAACCACTCATTTTAACAATGGACACATCAAAATATTCAAAGGTCAGACTGGAGATTTTTTCCCTGCAAATGGCCGCTAAAACGTTCATTTATCATGCGTCCGTAGGTTTGATTGCTCATTGCTGTCGGTTGGGGATATAGTCGGCTAAATGCCGTGTGATTCCCTTTGAGCATTGGTCCTTTCATGCCACATGTTTAAAAAGTTTCATTGATGAAAACTATTCGGTTCGCAATTTAACTATTGAGATGAAAGGAACTTACAACTTTGACTTTGTAGGGGAAATTCAATTCTAAAAAGCATCAACTAGTGATACTCTGCATGTGTTAATGAAATTCACAAATTTTAAAATCTGAAATAATGTCGATCCACCCAACTGATTATTTTGATTTTGTACTTTGCTATTGATATACGCAGTTGTGTGGTTCTTTGCATGGATCCTGTATCATATTCAAATACAGTACAATAAAGGTATTGTATTTTAATCTATCGTTGGCGAAGAAGACGAAGAAGATTCGTATCAAACATGTGAAACACCTCGTGTGTGTATTTAATAAGATGTACATGTATCCGAAAAGCGGCTAGGGTGATATACGAGAACCATAATACGTACACTGATTGTAAAGTAACCACACTATGGGTTTCTGAAGAATTTAAGAACGAGTGGCTTTTCTGAAATTTCTTTTTCTCCCTATTTGGCACCATTGTTGTTCCGGATCCTTTTCTTCCCATTTTCATCCAGGGTGAATTTCTGAAAGGCTTGTTATCAAGTAAAAGCGATGAGCATTATCTCCTGCCAGTTTCGCAAATCTTGCGTGAAAAGACTCTTTGAACTTCATTTGCAGTAAGCATTGGCTTTAAATAGGAGATACATCAGCGTTTGCTTAAGAAAACGATGCCATATCACATGAAAAAGAAATTACTTTTCTGCATACGGAATCATGGATATTGTTGTTGGGTCTGGGTACTGCCTAGTTTTTTTGTATGCTTGGTTTATATGCCCATTCATCGTTTTTTTCTTTTTTTTTTCTTTTACTAGAAGATTATGGCTTCGCAATGATGAGATTTTCGTTGCAATTTACATATATAATGTTGAATTTAATGATGCAATATAATATAATAGCAGCATTATCCGGAAAGTTTGCAAACTGAGAAAAACTACATTGTTTTCGTATTCGGGAAGCTAACATAGAGTCAGCATATATAAAATTCAAACGGAAATGTGAAGATCATAAAACGTTAATGTAAATATGCCTAGGAATGAAACGAATTCGATTGTAGATTGAAATTAAGCTCACACTGAGCCTGCGTAACGTACGATAAGAATAATGACAGGCTATGAAATGAAAAATATGACTCTATTACAGACCACAAAATTCCAAAATTTACACTTTATATCATTACATGAAGCAATCTTCCCACGTCTGGAAAATTTCTTGGAAGGGATTCTGATGACAGGAGATTTCTTATCGGTTTAGATAATTTGCTGATTAATGTATAAAATACGCACCATTGTCAAAATGTCATTCGGATTGATTTGAACATCTGATGGAAAATGGCGCAATTTTAGTATTAAAGTAAAATTATGACTTGAGTTTTGATCAAAATAAGCAATTTCTGAATCTACTAATTTGGAAGTTTACCAAGTGATCCCAATCTCCCAATTCCATTCCATCATCGTGTTCTATTTCCTGAGTAATTTCGAAATAAATGGGATAGAAATATGCTAGTGCAATCCACGCGTGCTGAAAAATGCACTTCTTCTACAGGCGAATCTAATTTGATCGTTTATGAGCAATTTTCTGTTTTTCGAACCAGAAATCGATTTGATTTCATCGAAAAATGGACATCGCTAGTGCTTATTTACGTAAAGTATACAGTATCTGTACTTCACGTGTATGCATTGATGGTAACGATCGATGGTTCAACTTACTGTTTGCCAAGGTGGACTATAAAAACGAAGCAAAATTGTTAGGATCGATCTAGAATGCACTACTACATGCTCAGCTGATGTAGTAACTGGTACATGTTTGTGTACCGAAAAAGTAATAGCACCATTTAATCTGAAAAACAGACATTTTCGCCAGTGGCAATATTATACGTGTTTCATCAGTACAGTAAGCAACTATTGGCTCGACAAAAGAGGGGATGGCTATTACTGTTAATACTCCGAAATTCTAATCCCGAGAAATACATCGTGTATCAGCAAGTGTCCAGCGATATGACCCGACTTCCGGTGTGGACATTGGTCATATTTGGCCAGTGGGTGCGTCTTTGTGCACATATATATGACATTTGTGGATTCCCCGCTGGTCGACCAATGGGGTTCTCCCCTATTCCATATCAATGGCACCCAAGAGGGAAATGGAAAGAGAAAAAAGGGGGTCATGACAAGGGAAAATACGTAGAATGGGACCTGGGGATAATGGGAAGGAGACGATGTATCTAAGAGTAAACGAACATCTGCGATTCCGTTTTTCGAGATAATTTCAATGATTTCAATCACATTTTCGACAGAATAATGACGAGAGGAGAGGAAACAGAAATGCAGATTAGGGAAATCGCTACCGGTGCTTTAGCTCTCCAAATTCTTGATTAGAAAACGTATACCCACTCAAGTTCATGACTGTAATGAGATTCTATTGAAAAATGTCTATTTTATGATAAAGCAACAATTTCTTCCATGATTTTTAATCGTCGTTGGATTCCAATTTATTTTTACTTCGTGGGCCTAATGTCGATTTCTGCACGGACGGCAGCACGTGATTTTAATTATGACAATATTTTCTATCGCCACTAATACTGTGAATTAATGTCCACGTGATGTAACTGAACTCTGAATAGGGTTTTCCCGCCATTTTTGTTCATCCTGACATTTGCTAGGATCCAATTATTTCTTCCTATGCTACACTAATTTGACTAATATTTCAAATTAGTAGTTCCTAACATTCATTATAATATAATTACAAATTATCTGCCATGAATGCAAGACAAATGTTTCATTTATCATCGCCGATGCCAAGTGAAATATGAATAATATATGCTATAAAGGCGTTCCATTTTATGTTACTTTTACTGGAGATAGACGGCACCACTGTCGATGTATTCAGTTGGTTGAGCTTATGTCCACTATCTACCAATTAAAATCGAAAAGTCAGAATTTAGCTTTTTATGCAAAAATTATATTTTGTGACATTTGACCTGCTGAAAACGCTCATGTTCCGAAATGTGCAAATCAACGATGTTCTACCGTCATCTGATCTATTAAACGACCGAAACGAGTTGAACAACGTTAAGCAATTGTCGTCCTCTAATTGCAATTTGAGACACACTTTCAATTTCCCCCCCAAATGCGTCCCAAAAGTGGTCATTTTGTCATGCCTGCTGTTGTCTCTAAAACAATAAATACATCCTAAGCGATATATACTGTAGTTAAAGCAAGTAGATCGTGGTTTGGAGTGCAACATACTGAGATAATTTTCTCATTTATTTTGTACATGCGCACAATTCAATTGGCAACAGATCGTGTCTTTGTAAAAAAATAAAATGATGGGCGTTTTAAGCAGTTTCAAGCAGTACTATACTATGAAATTCCACACTGCAAAGCACACTTGAAATTGGTGATTTATATCATTTTTTTTATTAATGGAATACTTTGTTGTTTTTAAGAAATCAGCATTAAATCTTCCCTCACGGAATTTCATTATATACATAGATAAAAAAAACTTAAGACATAAATGTTGAAAGGGACGACATCTATCGTTCATTTGTGAAATGCAAAAATATGGACAATTAGTCTTAACTTTTATATTGTAAATGCTGCTAGTGCATTTAAAATAAATGTAGCCATTAATACGAGGGTGTTTAGCAAGAATTCGTGTAGAAATACATTCTAAAAAATGGTAGAATGTTTGTATGTTTTTTAACGAAATGAAGAACATTAACTACCGTCACACAATTTAGAACAATTTAACCTGATTTTATAATGTGGGAATTTTTCGAAGCTTCATATTTACCATTACTGAATCGTTGTTAAGGTTAAAAGGAAATGTTTGTTAGAGAACTCCACAGTTTTTACATGCAGTACAGACAATGTTTTTTAAAGATTTTTTTGCAATTATGTTGATAGATTTACACAATGAAACAGCAAAAGTGTTTCTTTCAGGAATTCTTAATTTTTGATTCAAAATTACTTGTCAAAAACTTTTTGAATGCTAACTGACAAGTAAAATTAATAACATTTTTTGTTGCTAATTTTATCGTGTGTAGTTTAACAAACTAGCAAGCAAAACCAACAATTCTAAATTTGGCTAATGACCTAATGTAGTCGCTGAAACACTCTCCAGGATGAAACACTGTACAATCCCAGAACTAATTTCCTCTCAACATCGTTGCATTTTTATTTAAAGTTTAAGCAAATTTTAACTAAAAAACCAATTTAAGCTCGCAGTATATATGAAAGGAAGACTAGGCGGCAAAAAAAGGTCCTGCATTCCATTCAACTCAATTATCGTTCAAAAATGCAAATTAAGCTACATTTTCAATTGCCTTGTTATGAACAGTGAAATCATGCCCATTCTGAAATTGGAGAAAAAAAATGAAAGGTACTGTTTTTATAATTGGTTGATTTTATCCTTTTGTTGTTAAGTTAACGGGTGTGATGGCACATGGCGCCACCAAAAGCATGTTTTTTTTTTATATAAGCAGACTATTGAAAAATAACGAAAATAAGCAATGTTTCTTCAGATTCTGGCTGATTTGCTATATAGCTAGGTTTTGCAAGTCACGAGGGAGAAAATTGCTATTCCATCCCCGAAATAGCATAATTTAAAATTCTGCTAAAAAACATCTTCATCTCTTGTTAGTCATGCTTTATGATGATTCTTGGCCAAGGACATGACATTAAGGATAGGGCTGCGCAAGTATAAACTTACAAAAACGCTCGTATATAACAGCAGAATTGCCCAATTTTTGCTCAACGGAAATCATTACAGAGACTATTTTTTATTAAGATAAATGCTCGTGTTATAAACGATTATTGCCAAACGTGCCATTAGGGCATTTTTTGTAATGGTTATCAGTAGAAAAGTCACCACAACAAGGAATATAATGGCAATCATCATGGTCAAGCTGCATGTCATTTTAAACAGCATGGAATGAAAATATGGCCGTTGCATATATCGTGGCCAATGGGATTAACTCCCGACTAATCTTCCTAATCCCTTTTAAAAACCCATGAAAAAACAAGTCATTTCCAGTTGTTTATCAAACTGCTGACAGTTTAAGCCAATATTTATTTCACCATCCCCTGTCGTTTGGCCATTGTTGTTTTATCTTTATAGGAAAACGAGTGACCATGCATGCTTGTCCAACCGTGGCCAGTTTTATAAATGACACTCGTTCTTATTAATCACGTGAGAATGTGACATTCAAAATAATTCACCGTAATAAATATATAGTCGTGTTATGCGTTGTTAATGCTTTGTAAATTTCTAAGGCAGTATTGGTGGCAAAGGGTTGTTTGTGAATGGTGAGACCATTGCGTGCAAACGATATGCAATGTGTACAAATGCATTATACGAGTCAGGGTTTGGCACGCTGCTGCATTAATATATAAATAATATGAAGATTATTGCAGAATCATAATCAATTTTTACTTAAGGATAAATGGCTCAGTGATATAAGGGTAGCGGTATAAATATGATATACAACTGGTCATTTAAGCTGCATTGAATGCAATTTTTCCTTTGGTGCATTTAAGAACCAAGCGTTTAATTCATTCGATATCGTGACTTATGCAGCATTAGTATTAAGCAGAGTATAATATTACGACTTTAAGAATAAATTGAAATTATTTATTGTGAGAACATTGTATAGAAAATGAAAATGTAGTTGATAAATATGCTGGACTATGAAATGATAATAACTATCTATAGTTGGCCTATAGCCAAAAGGCTATAATAATTTTTAATCGTTTTTATGTACTATACACGATGAATCATATTGCACAATAAATCTATATAAACTTGCTTAAAATAAAAACAACAACAATACTCTATCAGAAATTTTACATTATTTTTATTACAGCAAGTTACACATTATTAAAAAGTCGATCTCAACCGAATGTGCTATGGAATACGTTTACAATACATATATGACAATATGAAACATTAGTAATATATTAAATCATGCATAGTCGTACGTTATATCTGTATCTATTCTATTATAATCTATTATATCTGATTACTAACTTCTCGCAAGTATGATATAGTATAGTATATTGATATTTGTTTGAAACATATTTTAAAAGAATTTAGTAGCAGTAGTGCATTGAGGTTCAAATTAAATAAAACCTAAAAAGGAATCAGTGAAAGCGCCATCCAGTGAGACATTTAAACAACGCGAATGTGACGTCCCAATTTTATGATCAATAGCAAAGAACTATTTTATCTTCCATTGTTCAGTTTGCAGGCAGTCTAGTCATTTTCTTATACGTTTTAGCTTTGATGTCGAGCATGGAATCCTTAATATACCATGGCTGAGTAACTTTCTCGCCTACAATCATTTGAACATCTATGAAACCTAATAAGAAATATGACAACACATTCATCATATTGACAATCTATCTCAAAATTCAGTGTTGGCCTATGGCAATCAACAAGATAACATTCTTTGGCTAGCCGAGATTGCATTCTGTAATAACTTAGATTTGGACGAATTTGACGTTTCCAATTAATTTAAAAATACTATCACAATTCGTGTGGTGCACGAGACAGATCAAAAAGCAATTGTGACCAAAGATTTTCAATTTTAGAGGTATTATTGAACATTTCCTTCCTGTCTAAGACATTGTCTTGGATTTCTAGAGGGTGTCAAGAACATTGTCTTGGATTTCTTGAGAATGTCAGGAACATTGTTTTGGATATAGAATGTCAGAAACCATTGTCATGGATTTCTAGAGGATGTCAAGAACATTGTCTTGAATTTCTAGAAGATGATGAGGACAAAAAATGTCAAAATATCGGAAATAATTCTACTTAAGTATATTCATTGAAAATCTCAATGGATTTTTTTTGGAAAATATCAAAATTCTTTACGTTCATGTATTATGTATTACTATGTTGAATGATATAGAGAACGCTTGAAACTTTCAACCTTATGAAATATTTGTATGGAAATACTGCAGAGTAATAAATACATCCCGAGAAAACCATTTCATTTCTTTGCAATATGTATTCAAATAAAGTGCAATGTAGATAGGGTTAATGTTGCTTCTTGTAATATTGCGGGAAATGTACATATGTACACTGCCTGATTAGACTTTAGTATGTCTGGTACGTACTGTATGTCAGACACCCGTGATTATATGGGCGTACACGGTTTAATATACGAAACACGTTTTTATTATAACTAAATGCGGACTAATTAATAGTTGCACATTATATACAAGCTATACACAGCTAATGTTTGTCAATTATTAAATGCGGTGGATGCACTAAAATACTAGACTGTATGAACCAGCATGTGTCCTTGGTGCTCTCAATTCACTGTTTAATCATTTATCAAATGGCACGCATTTTGAAAAAATACAGTGTCCACAATTTATTACAAAGGACTGCATTATGTCTAGTGATGGCAGTAGAGGGAATACATGACTATGCTATTAATCATAGCATCCCCGAGTCACTCATATACCGGTATCAATTACTAAAATCTGGACAGCACCGCAGTTCCGTGTTAACTGACCTAGCTTTGGGAATCTGATTTATGACCTGCTCTTCCACTTTAAAAAATTAGCTGTCTAGGGTTAATAAGGTGCTCCTCCCCGTATCAGAAAAATCTACAAATGTATGCGAAAGCACAATTTCCATATAAAATGAGTCAATCGCGGCATAACGTGGGTCTGAAACATCATGACGAACATGTTCAAGGGAAAGCCTTGTTTTGGAAATGGTTGCTTCATCTGAAAGAGTTAACAAATGATGCGTTTGTCAAATGCCAAATAGTGAATTTTTAAAAGACTATCACTCAGCCGCACTAGCATTTACAATTATGCCAAAAATGATTTTGGCGAATTTACGTTTTGTGTCACTACATATTGACTTACTAATCGGTCAACCGGTATGAAATATCACAGTGCAATGATTTCAGTTTTAAAGGGGGGCAAAATCGCTTTTGCCTCCTTTCATCATTAGTGTTATAGAATTTTTAATAAGACAGTCTTATGCCTGGATTCCTGCAGGCGTTCGAGGTTGTGACTATGGAAGTGAAATGTTTCATGGTACATTTCAGCGTTAAAAGTATAAATTTTATTGATTTTGACATGCAGACCCATTTAGAAAATGGACTATAATTGGCTTAGGAATATTTTGCGCTCTGTGGGAGCTGCTCTACACAATTTTGAAATTTATATTTGCTCTTCGGGCGAGAGAACGTGACATATTTGAGGCAAGTGTTGCTGATGGGGTGGCAAAAAAATCGCCTAAGCGTGCTGTTTTTCACAGGAATTGCCTGTCTAGGACACCCTGTGGGAAAGTTGGCTGAAAGTACAACGCTCTTATGGATTTTTTTCCAAATGGAAATGTCAAATCAGAGTGTTTATCATTTCATATATTCATCATCATTAATAATGCAAACCTTATTAAACATTAATGCTAGTAATACCGTCTGACACTGGTACAGTTTTATGAAGCTCGTAAAAAAAATGGAAACAAAACAAAGAGGTGGCATGAGGGGAATATAGTGTCTAATAGAGCGTCTATGTTTTGTCCAATTCATATATGTCCTGATAGCCATTCTTTTCCACAGCAAGCAAATATTAATTCCTCACCACATGTGAAGGATGTTTGCTTGGTAATTTTTTGTCAACTTCAAGCTTGTTATAGATCTTGCTTATCAACCGCATTTACAAGATAAAAAGAGGAAATCTTCATTTTCCGTGCTTCACATGAAATCGATTCGGTGTAAGCCGCGATATGAACGTCTTAAATGGATGCACTTAAATATAAACATCGGCATTTTTTGTACTGATAATTCACCAAACAGCGTTCTCTATTATTTATATAGTTTACCCAAGTGATATCAAAAAGAAAATGTTGTCATAACAAATGCATTTCTGGTTATTGATGATTCCACTGTTTGCTATATAGGACACATGTTTATATGAACTATTTTGCTTACATCCTTCGATATTGCAGTGTATGACCGCCTAGAATAGTGACGTTAGTGTCGTATATTGCCAATTGTCCCTTAAAGTAAATCAACTGAGATAGTAGACAGTTTGAGCATGCCAACGTCTTTATACTTACCTTAACTTTAATGGCGGCGGGAAGGGAAGAAGCACGCATTGAACTACCCAATGAACTAACTGAACGTATGGGTGCGCATGCGTGGTTCTTCCCTTCCCGCCATTAAAGTTAAGGTAAGTATAAAGACGTTGGCATGCTCAAACTGTTTATTGATATATATAACTAAGTGTCGGCTTTAAGTTGTCTTGGCTATATCGTTTCTGATAAAGTTTCCTATATTTCCTTGTGTATTGATATTACACTAGGCAGTTTATCACCATGAATAAAAACACGTGCCAGATAAACTTTTCAAGCCAATTTTCTTCCTCCTTCCACGATGATAAGTTTAATTCAGAGAATTGCATGATGTTAAACTTTAAATTGGGTACATGCGCCTACACGTGAATATTTTGACAAAAGATACCTCCTGGAAGGCGTACTTTATTGCTGGCAGAGGTGCAGAAATGTAATCAAACGGAAAAAGTTTTGACAGGTATCCCACGTTTACAATATCAAAATACAGCGTGGTCGAGGATATTAATCCTTTGATAACCATAGTAGCGTACCTTCACCTTTCTAAATTGTTCCCATATAATACAGCACATTATACTGTAAGTATAGATGCATCCTCGTCTCAATTTCCAACCGAGATAATGTTAGTTTTTAGTTATGCAAATTGAAATAAATAGTACTGGGTCTGTATACTAATATAGAATACCGAAAAAATAAACTTTCAATTGCATACACATTACATATAAAAAACATGGAACTTCGTAGATTAATCAACTTTTTTGTAAGACATTTATTGTTCTCTGTATGATACTACAATGGTTTTCTAATGTGTATTGCAATATAGAGTATATAGGCAGTGACTGAGTAGGATACAAGCATATTTTCATTGCTATTAATCGAAACACTTAAACAGTGTATTGCTGCTTTCAGGTTTATATAATATTTGGAAAAATGTATGGAAAATATTCAGTTGATGAGAAATATAGACGTGCAACATCGTTGACCACATGTATTTAGATATACGGGTTTTGGTTACATGTATCCACATCTACAAGACTGTGCATGTCTAAGACACCCGCGATTCTAAGACGCACCCCATTTTATAAATGTAAAGGGCGCTATATTTTGTTTCCTTTAGGGAAGGGTTGCATGTGAATATTATTTGTATCATTGATTGAAATTATTTACAAACCACCTCCAGCTTCAGTTCTAGTATCTGGAACACCAAAGAAAAATACAACATCTTATGAATAGTGTTCATTTATTGCGTTCAGTAATACATATCACTACCATGTGATTATAACTGTCAACTCATAACTACAACTTTGACATCGTATGATTTTCGACCTATAAAGGGCGGAACTCGATCATCATATCTTGCGAAATAGATGTCTGCAAGTATTCACTTAAAATAATGAGCAAGATATTGCGATTTCATGATAAACATTGACAAGCTGTTATAAGCAAGAGACCACACATTGGGACAAAGTGGTACGCATGCGCGCACACAAAATGCTTGTCTATTTTGATGTTAATTTGTGGCTCTTTATTTTATGTATGCTAATATTGCATTAGGAGGAAAAAAACTTTAACAGCGAAAATGCCAAACGACGTTGATTAACATAGCGAACAAAAGCAGTCAGTCCATGAAGGACCACCATAACAAGTGCTCTGGGGAATGCGTTGAATGCAAATGTAAAGCAACTTCTGCCTTGTCTTGTCATGGCCTCCAAATACACTATTAAGTGCCCCTGCATGTAGACGATGCTCATAACTTTTGATCAACAAAAGCCCGTGATAGTTGTGGAATAAAGGATCCCCAAAAGCACGTCCTCATTGAACTACGTTACTAGTTATGCAGAATATCAACAAAAAAATGTACAGCCTATTGTAAAGCTTAAATGACAGGCGGCGAGTGCATTCAGGATTAATTCATAATGAACATCAGCCATTATCAGCCGAATTTAATGGTAAAAAAATAACGAGTGCAAAAACATGAATGAAGGCTTTGTTTAAGCAACTTATGTAAAACACGACTTGATTGCGTGTTCGTCATTACCATAATAACAGTGTTTAGCTTTAGGGACATAAACAGTGTGGAACGAGAGGCTGTTGCCAAAAAAAAAAAATGTTGGTTGGTTCCATTGAACCACACAATCTCAATGGATGTCATCCATCTGCCACATCTGGAAAATTTTGGTACATGGAAGACCCAGCTCTCGTTTCACTCCTTCGTCGCTAAATATGAACGTAAATAATCAATTCATTCATAAATTACGAGAATGCTGCGGACATTTTCCATCGTTTGAAATCGTGTATCCATGTTAAATCCCCGTCCAAAGAGACATCCCTTTGTGAGCGTGGATGTCCCGTAAGTTATGGCGGGTAATTAGCTGCTGAATGTCCAAAACATCCATTCGCCCCGGCGGGGGCAAGCATTATTTTTATATTTGGGAGGTTTTGCAATCATGTTTTCTAGATAATTTATAACTAAATGCCAGCCCGCGTTATTGCATAATGCCAACAAAGGCAATTCAAGCTGGGCATGGGCTATTAACGCCAGCCATCTAAGACCAGATAACAATCCGATATAAACCTATGCGGGAAACTGTGCAAAGGAAAATAACTCCCTTAATAAGGAAAATATGATATCCATCTCTGCAGCACAAATTATAATGAAACCATCCATAAAACTTTTGACTTAATTATATCTGTGCAATTTTCGAAATTTCTCTGTCCTTGTCCAGATGAATTGCCTTTCTTATTCTGGACCTATTGTCTTTATGCTCATTTTCTATTAGGTTTCGTACAAATTTAGGTTCATAGAGCACCAAAGTTTATAGAGCGCATTTTTGTTTTCTTGGATGTGTATGGTCAGAAACTTTGGTCATAAGCGACAGTAATGCATTGGTTTCTTAAGACATTTATTTATTGTCCAACAAGGGATCGGGATTCTATTCCCTTTCTTCTTATTCTTAAACCAAAAAGTTTATTATTATTAATATTTTAAGTCTAGATAGAGAAGAACTAACAATATAGCTTGAAAAGTTGAGAACATAATAGAATTCTTAAGTGTCATTCATTCAAGAGAAAAGAAGGTCAACACTGAAATAGAAGTTCATGAATAAATATGATCATGCTTGAAATCGATCTCAATATTCAGATTTTATAATTAATCCTTTTATGCACTTTAATCAACCTCTCCAGTCAGATTACTAGCATGTTTATGAGATAGATCTACAATACCACAATCTCGTTTATGAAAAATTCATGATGAGCTTATTTTGGATTCAAGATTGATCTCATGTATGGAATCTGTTCTTAAGATCTATCTAAAGAACCATTCTTGTATCAAAAAACAAGTGTCAACTGTTCAAGCTAAATTAGTCAGAATAGTGTTTCATATATACTATTTTAAATATATACGATTTTAAGATTGCAATATTCTTGTTCGATGCTTGTATATCCAAGATTATGTGTCTGGTGCATATGTGCTAATTCTGAATTGCTTCGAGCAGTATTAAAAATTAAGAGGCCGGTAATTAGATTTTTATCAAAATTATGTATCAGAATTAGCAATTGTAATGCAGATAGGGCATGGTAGCTCCTTATCTCAGTCTTTCAAGAGGCGTGTTTGATCGAGCTATAAATTTAATAAGGAGAATTCAACGTCTAGGAAGGCAACAAATAAAATATGCAACCCATAAATTATTAGGCATAATGCATCATTTTTTCCCTGCAAACTTGGAAATAGGGGAAAAAAGTAATCCTAAGGAGATTTGAAATTCTCAGAAGTGTCAAAAAGACGCGCAAAAGCCTCGTAAGTTGTGAAATATCGCCATCTAAAATAACTTCGGTTGAGTCAAAACAATCCCAGAAATCTCAAGAGCTGCTAAAGGGATACTCGGTTGGGTTGAAGCATAATACACTGTATAAATCAGTTGTTTTCACAAGGCCATGGTTAGCACATATTGTATCCAAGCAGTTTTGCTCAATAATACTGTATAAAGTGTAATTATTAATTGCAGGCAAGAATTTCATAACTAGAGTCAGGAACATAGATATTTATAATGAGTCAATTATTATATGTGATGCATACGTCAATTATTAACCAATGAAAATGTATATGAATTACTAAAAATACACTATAATGATTCATTTTATTTCTAAAAAAAGTCACAATTAAATTTCTCACATGTTTAAAATATACTATTGCTGCATTTTATAGCATTATTCCTTTATCACAAAACAGTAATGTTAATTTCTATTTAACAAAAACATAACTCGGTGACAAATTCAATATATTCTTAATGTTTATTTTTTGTCAGATCTAAGAATGGATTATTTCATAACAAAACATTTTGGATATTTCTGTATATGCTGGACTTTTTATCACATCAAATAGTTACTCAGAAAAAAAATAGAACAAAATATGAAAACTGCGTATAGATATTTTGAAATAAAATATATTTAAATTTCGGATACTATTCTTTATATTTTATGACAAATACATTTTTCACATTAAAAAGATACAGTATGTCCTTTGCACATTGAAAGCAGCCTCCTGTAAACAACTTCAACCAATGTGGTGTATTAACAACACCATTTTGCAAACTTCATAAATTGCGGCAGTGAAGGATATAATATAAGGAGAATGGATGATTCCCGAGGCTTCTTTAGAATTAAGTTATTATACAAGGAAAAAAAATTCCTGCATTTCCATCGTTTTTCTATACACATACGTTCTTTTTTTTATCGTAATTACATATATGCTGGATGCGCGAGGATTTATGGAGATTGCCCATTGTCCAATCTCCACCCCTTTCATACCCTTTTCCTCTGCCATCCGGTTCGCCATAAAAAGTGCCCAGACCCTAATTGTTACCAAGTTTTTGAAAAAAAACCCATGCACACACCCATAAAATAGAGGAAAGGCTTTCTGTTCAGTCCCTTAATTCGGGATTTATTCAGGATTCGCTCGATTGCGCCAAGCATGGTGTGGTTGAATCAATTAGAACGTTTTCCTAATCGATAATTTCCAACCCTTTCATCAGAACTTTGCAAATAGAATGGATATCCGAATGAAAAGCTGAGCTTCCTGGATTCCAGGACCGATTCCGTGACGTTTTCTACGTCAGTGAACATGTGGTGTAGGAGGATTGTTAAGGGGCGTGTGTTGCTAACCAAATTTAAATTAGGCATGAGAATTATGGCCCTAGCCTGACAAGGGGGACTTTGGCGAACTGTTTAACTTAACCATACATCATATGTGAATGGCACTGTGGTCCCCCCTCTTCGTTATTTTTCTTTTACTCTCATCGGGGGCCGCCAAACATTCGCAACGTATTGTACAGATGACTTCTTTCTCTTGTAATTGTAATTTCGTTTCTATAAATCAATGGTCTTGTTTTGCCAGAAATCCACCAATTTTTTTTTTCTTCTGCACTTTTCCTGGAAAATGGTTACGTGCTTCCACCTTGTGGCATCGATTATCGGCTTGTTTACACGAGTTCAAAGACATGCATGCGGATAAAGCGACTACACCACGAAATAATTCAATTAATTAGTTCTTCGTATTTGTAATTTATCGATTTTTGAGTGCCTGAGATGAACATTTTACATATGTTCGAGAATGCTGTTGAGCAGAAAATCTTACTCTTGTCATTATCAAGCAAACATGCATGAATGGTTACCTTACGAAGTATACCTAATTGTTCTGAACTGAAAAATATCGCTGTTCAATACCAGTTTCTGCAAGTGTTAAATTTTAACCATTAAGTGCAAGAGCTCTGCCAAATTCATTAGAATGAATTCTAACCATTTTTTGATCTTACAAACTTTGAATAGACATTGTAAAATGCACTTACCTTAGTGTGTGTTCATGGAATCATTATCCATCTCAGCTGTTGTTGAGCATAGTTTGGTTGAGCATAGTATTGGTTGAAAGGCATCTATGTAAGTCAATAGAGGACATGAATAAAAAATGAAGCAATACAATATAATGAAAGTGAATTTTTAATGAACACACATTCCTTTATATATGGATTGAAGTTAACATCAGCCTGCAAATATCCCATTTCGAGTGGTAAAATTACATATAAACACTATGGCCAGTTTAAAGAGTACATTGTGGATTATATAAAATATGCTCGTGTGGTCGTTACAGAAATCGAATAAATATGGCCATTTAAACAATGTCCAAGCATGCTGTGTCTCAATATGAAACTACATGGAATCCCAGAATTCATTATCTCGTGTTTGTATAAATAAAAGTGATGTTGCTATGTTTACTAATTATGGAAAACATGCCTAGTGTCAAATGTTAAATTTATTAATAAGAGACACCTGGAAGTGGGCAATTTCAGGTTTTCATTTTAGCTTTTTTAGGAAATAGTTTTATCAATAGTATTATGTTTGCATCAATTCAAAATGCAGTGGATATCGAGTTTTGGGACGCCTTGTATACAAATATGCGCAATTCAAACCATATGTTATGTATATATTTGGCAAGTCATTTCATTATATCTAATGACATCAGATCATACAAATTGCAACCCTATAATGTGCAGAAATGCCAATGCATTCATTCTCATAGATACACGTGTAACCTTATTAAATAAATATTATAACCAAATTAATACAAAATTCACTAAATATCATTAGAACATTTCAATATAATTTACCCTTTTTTAATTATATAAATTGAAAATAAATAAATAAATTGAGTTTATTTGACTGCATTGAAAATCAATGTGAAAAATCAGGTGAAAACTGGTCAAGTGATAAAATAATAATAATTAAATTCAAACATTTGAAACGAGAAACAAATAGAATTGCAAATAATTGCAAATTCCAACGAGTATGGTTGCAAAAAAAATGCAAACTAGATTTATATTCATATAATGCCACGACTGGCATTCACAGTACTTAACAAAACGCGCTTTTAACATACTTGGGTAAAACAAGCAATTACAACTTGTATAATTGTTGACTTCACAATTATATTATCCAGTAGTATTTTCTAGATAATTTTTTCTAATAAATTAAATGAAACTTAATTGAAGTAAACTTGCAACAAAGTAGGCATTGGATTGAAGATAACAATTTGATTAAAGTACGTTTGTTGTAAAGAATAAAAGGAGAGATTCTCTAGTTTTACGAGGTTCGTAATTTTTGTCACAATTTCAATAAATGAACACATATCCAGATATTTATAATATGCACGTTTTCTTTAATCATTGTTCTGAACAATGAAAAAAACAACGTTTAGTTTTGGATATGTTCCACAAATATGGACAAACGTATATAGTCCAGAAAGTATGAGGGCATACTCATACCCATAGTAAATGGCTTATGTTATAGCCAAGGAACAATGCTTGGTTTACAAAAATGGCTGTTAGACCTCCACTGGCACTCTGCTTCCATTTCGTCTGCTCGTGTATACTACCTAAGCAAGTGCCATCCTATTAATTGAAATTAGTAATTTCAAATGGATAAGTTGCCAATGTTTCTATGTATATCATTTCAAATGACAGACATGTTGCCTTGAAGGGAATGTCGTGTTTATGTTGACCAATGTTAGGTAGTTTTTAAAAGTACATTCACAATTGGAGAATATTGTTTGATATCTTATCATTACTTATGACTAGCACACGTCAGGCATAAAACATAGCTGCATTTATGAAATTTCTGGTGATGTCACTGTTTACATTGTTGGAGCTATTTCTCACTTTGTTGAAGAGAAATAATGGTCCAATCGAGGTAGAATAATATCAGATAAATAATGTTTAAAAAGATGCAATCAAGCATGTTCATATATGTGGAAATTGAAATTTTTGAAACGTCAGTTCGTAGGATATGTATATTAATCCATTTTTGAAAAAGATTTTGGATTTGTAGTATTTTAAAAAGGTAATTTTGGTGCCCGTAAAACTGAGGGACCAAATGTGTCACTGGTACTTTAATCGAGATGAAGAAAACTGACGAAATAGAAGGTATATTTTTAGCGTAAATAAGTACCGACGCTTTAATGCTTATTATGACAACATTTCAAAGGTGAAATGCTCTGAGCACTAATCTGCAAAATTTTAATTAATGCACTATTCCCTTCAATAGGGAGGGGTGTCCAACCTTATGCCTGCAGAGCCTTTTTGCGGTGGCCTATCGAAGCATTTTTTTTATAAAGAGATTCAATTCAACTCAGTACCCTACAGTCAGCAAATAAATGCCACACGGTAGGGGGGACGTAGCCAATTTCAGGAAAATGCTCCTACGTCAGTAGTAGCGACTTAAACATCATTGTTAAATTCAATTTTTATTAAATCAGGAGAATCGCCTTTTTAAAGATACATGAACATTATAACAGAAAAATCAGAGCCAAATTATGAGTCAGATTGTAGATGAAATTCCCTTTACTTTATTAAATTTTTGGGTAATGGACTAATGGTGTAAGAATCTAATAATAATTTAATGATAATGCCCCAAATGAATGGCCTTGCTGTTCAAGTTCAGGTATAAAAAAAGGTTCGACACCCCTGCCCCATACAGAAAGAGACACTGGTGTTTATGTGACAGACCAACATCCAGAGAATCACGATCGCTGGCATGTTAGATGACACTTCATTCATGAACCCAACTACTGGATATTGAAGTACAGGCTTAAAGATTGCCATATACTTGCACTTAAAACTGAATGTGGATATGGAAAAATTATGTGTTGCTTCTGAAAACAGTTTCCGGTTTGCGCTTGAGTTCAATAAAGTAGCTTACCTAAACCAACTTTGGTAGAATGTCAACCTTGGCACTGAAAGGCAGCGGAGAAGATGCAGTGTGGTTCAGCAAATCTACTCCAGTTGTCACGAACACTATTGTATAGAAAATGTATTGTGATATGGAATTCATAGACAAGTTCGATTAATTTTTGATTTAAAGTTCAAAAATTGTAGCTGGTCACAGGAATATTGGTCACTTAAGCCTCTAAAAATTTCCATTGACGAAACAAGTAATTCAAACAAGTGATTGCAGTGATTTAGCGTTCCTTGAGGTGAATTTGGTGAGATTTATTGAATCACTCTGCAAGGAAGGCAGATTATGCCAGCAGCATCTTATAAATCCATTGGATTCTGATAAGGAGGCTGATAACCAAGCCTAATTGCATATTTGTTTGCTGCTCGGAGTTCGCATAGTCTTGTGCCCATTGCTTTGTGCAACTCCACAGCCGATGTATTCCAGCCTGTTATCAAGCCATGGTCTATCACTCGATCTGAAAAATAACATTTAAATTATCTATCTCTATTTTAATAATATAAACATAGTATTAGTAATGTAGCATCAAGTTGATGCTGATGATATTGGGAATAATATTTTTAAAAAAACCATTCAAGAATGTGTGGTTTAGCTGTGGGAAAGAAATTTTACAATTCAGAAAACGTCAAGTTGGAACAATCATATATAAAATGTTTATAAACCCACTTGGAAGGATGAGACTGTTAGAAATTAAAAATTAAGCTCGAATATTTCAGGTTTAGTCAATGATTTTCATTACTCACCAACTATAGCCTTCACTCCTGGAGCATAAAGAGGTTGGCGTTGTTCCTCTGGCTTGCCCAGCAGACCTTTGGCCTTGCCACCCATTAAGGAACATGTAAGAAGTGCGCTCATGGTGAACACGTGTGTCATGAGACCTCTTGCCAAAGACGTTGGTGTCTTTGAACGAAGTAGCACTAGCTGTAGCGTGTCCTTTGGCAAGTAAATTCCAGAACCTGTATAAACCTCTATGGTATCCTGATAAAGCAAAAGGATAGTGGATATGGTTAAAATATAGTATACTGCCAATGAACTTCCTGAGTCAGATAAAAAAATGAAGATTACTTTAAAAAAATAAAAAAACGCGACAACTTACATCACACCATCCATATTTGAGATGCGGGTGTACACCCGGTATGCCAATCTCCTCCACCATGATGGGTGAACAAGGCTTGGAGTCAGTAGTGATCACAGTAGTGAGGCAACTGGCGATATCATTGCCATCCATGCCATCCATGACATCGTGGACATCATTGCCATCGTCATCATTTTCGATCTGAATAACGTCCGCATGAGTGGAAAAAGTCAGTATCTTCTCTAATTTGTTGAGCAACTTGCAAGACTTCTCCAGATTGTACCCAATATCTGCAATTAAAACATTATTAGGACAAGTTTCTAGAGGGAAGGAAGGCAATAATGTCAAAGTGATACTTCATAGTTAAAAATCTAAGCTTGACCTCATAAACAATATTTATCAGTAAAGTCGTTTTGTGAGCATAATTTTCCTGCAATGGTTATCATGACAGGTAATGTCCAATCCGGTTGTTATTTGCTCATTATCAGAAAATCATTCATTCCTAAACGCGTATTGGCATTGACAGAGTTTGTTAATCATTTCAAACCCATTATCTTCAGCCTCCAAATTCTACTACAACTTAACTCTAAAATAAAATGAGTGGGAGTACTTTGTAGCTGGACACAGGGTGATGGCCTTTTATTATGCAAAACAATATATATTAAGGTACGCTCAATATGTTTTAAACAAATATGGAAACTGGCTGACTGACAGCAGAACAGAAGGCCCCATAAAAAACTATCTAGGTGGATACACAAAATTATATCAAGCTCCACCATTATTGTGGCCTACACCAAATAAGGCAGAAGAAATATTAACATATGAACAACAGGATTTAACATACAATAAACAACGTTTTACTCGATTTTACCCAGTTTCAAAGTTTACAACTTGCAATCATAAAGTTATTGTTGAAAGCGATGCTATATTCTGTGGCGATTTTTTAATCTAAATTATTTCCATCGTTTTTGGATATCATGTGAACTCTAACTGCCCTAAAGTAGATAATGAAATCTTGTGCATATTGTCATTTACATTTTCAAATGCGTAGAAAGCATTTAAAATGTTAATGAAGTCCCATGAATATATTATGGGAAATTAATCCTTTAATATGTGTATATAAAATATGCATTAACTACTAAATATCTAATTGCAAAAAAACTGCATGCTATAACACATGTTTTGTAGAATTCAAACGACAGGAGTTTGTAAACAAGTTGTTAAATACATATATAGTCGACAATGATAAATATAGCCTATATAACCTAAGTTATGTTTCTATTTGTTCTGCTGCCATTTTAAGTATATAGTATTAAGACTTATTATAATTATTGCTATTTTTTCTTTCTTCAGATGACGTCAAAACAAACGAGGCGTTCATAATCGTCCTATTTCATGCCTTAGTGATCTGCCAGTTTCTATCAGGTAATTTCGAAAAAAAAAGGATATACATTTTCGATGTTCATCTTTCCATTTTGGTACAAAAATCGTTCTTCTGGAAATTCAGAAAGGCGATTATATCTTATTGTTTTACGAGTACTTATGTCTTGTATCCAAAATAGATTGGAAACATATCCCAATTGGGGAAAAAAACAGTATGAACGACTTTCTAAATGCCAGGAGCGACTGCAAATTGCTATCATGTATAAATCTACAACATTTACAGTTTTCTAATAACTTCTATATTGTTTTGAGGGAGCCAACTGCGCAATTTCCGTTTATTTTCCCCCTTAATTCTCCCTTGTCAAAAATATAAACTACAAGTGGACTGTTAGTATAATACATTTGCAAACGACTGAAACTACCAGCAGATAGGGGGTTATACTGTATTTAACAAGGAAACCATTATGCTATTTGCCCGCGTTATTAAAGATTATCATTACATATCAGCACTTTACTAAATTCTAAGTAAAATAGCAGCTGTGAGTATCTTGGCTTCAAATAAGTCAAATAAAAAATCACTTAAATGTGTGAAAGCCATATGCAACAGACACATTGTAGCTCTTGATAAAACTTCATTGAATGTCATCTTGCAGCTGAAGTTGCTAAAATTTAATGTCTAATTACAGTATGCATTTTACTGGTGGCAGCTTTGCATAACTTTGCTTATTGATACGCAAAATCTTGAACAGAAATCATAGGCCTCATTGGTTTCGTGTTTTCAAAGTTGTCATGGCACTAAATCGATAAATACCATTGATTGTCTTCCCCACAACGTTTATTGATCGTTGAACGGATAGACAAAGGCGGCGAGGCCTTAATTGATGTTTTTAATTGGGCATTGCTCGTAAATCCATATCAACATAACGTTTTAATATGGTCGAGTGTACAATTGTATATATGGTGTACTCGGCGCATTGCACTTATCCATACAAATAAAAATTGCAAGAAAATCAATATACTGGCAAAAAAATAGTTTGACCTTAATCGTTGCAGTGTAAAAACATTATGATGCTGGAATTGGTAACGATTAACCGCCGTCCAGCAAAAAAAATAATAAAGGCGTATTCCATTTTCTTGTAATATGTTTTATGAGATATAACTTCATGATTAATAATATCTTGAAATGACTCTTAGATGCAGAATTTAACCTGGTAAAGTTTATTCCAGACTGCTATATCACGTTGTGACAGCTTTGTACTTGTGGTAGAGTAGAAAATTATACACTAAAGGAATTTTGACATAATCAGATGGACGTAATGTACAATAGTAAATGTTTGGTAATCTGACTTGGCAACGAATTGGGATTTCTATAATGCACATGCTCTTTTACCAAAAAGAACTGGTCATTATTAAAATCTAATGCTAAAAACATGTCAGCACATGTAGGCTCATAAGCCACCAGGGGACGCTGAACAAAAATAATTGTAATTAAAAGGCATGTGATGCCGTTGTGACGTAACTCTGCATAAGGTTCGTTTAGAAATACGAAATCCTGCAGCTTTATTCAGTATGAGCTACACGTGGACGTGGTCATGGGATGCATTGTATGTATGTGCTGGCGCCTTTGGCGCCGCTTGATTGAAGTAGATCCCGCTGATTAATCCGTTGTAATCTTCAGAATTAACCCTAAAATGTCATCCAGGGATGCTATTCTAGTCCATAGGCGGGGGTGGATTTTTGTGCGCTTAACACCGATGGCAGGCGCCTGTCAAACGTGCTCAAGTGTCGACTGAAGTGCTCAGCAAATGCTCAAATCAGCAGCCACGTTACACAAATTCAAGCCCATTTCATTTCTCAAATTGCAACGTCATCTGACATAACAACTGCCCCATCAGCGCTCTGTTGACTTTTGGGCGAACGTGGATTAGTCTTTGCACAATCACCCTGGCTTATCGATGGCCGCCGACGATGAAGGTGACTGACCAAAGAGGGGCGAAGACATCAGCTGTCATCGGCTTTTATACCATTTATAGGAGAACGGTTTTCTCGAAATGATGAAAATTTGAAAACTAAGATAAGATTCGCATTTCCATTTTGTATTCCTGTCGGTTCTGAATTCTTCCAGGGTCTGGAGGACCGGTTGGCTAGTTTTGACCGCGCTTATCAGATGCACTCTAATCTGGCAACATTGTTCGTGAAAAATAGGGAGCCTGTTGATGGGCCAAAATTTCATTGCTGTCAGAGAGCGCAGTGGCAGATTCAAGGAGAGGAAAGGTTCGAACATGGCGCTATCGAGAATGGCGCTATCTGCAAATAATCCATAATTCCATCTGCAGAACTGCCTAAAAATATTCATCCATGTATAGAGCAAGAATAGTCATGTTATCATCATGTATTGCTCATGATATTTGTATGCTGATTGATGTGGATTTCCATTGATTTTCCCAAAGAGCATTGACCATTATCATCGATGGTGTTCTTTGACTCTTGTGTTCTGAACATTTTCTGGATGCCAATAGATGGCTATACAAATCATGTCCCTTAGAACTGAATTCTTTATCTTGAAAAGATGTTCACCTTTCATTCGATTCATCAAAATCAAGATGAGTGTTGCTCATTGAAAATATACTGATGCAGTTATGATCACATATATCCATAAAAATCCAACATTGAACCATGAATGGATGTCATAATTATTTCTAAATTTATCAAGACAACATATTTTAGGAATTTGTTAATATCATCTGGGAAGTCTATGTTTTGGACTGTCATGTGCACACATCAGGGAACAAAGAAATACTATGCAATACGCAGGAATGATACACTGCATGGAATGCATCATAGATGGCGTTGCTACAAAGATATCGTTATACCAGATAGATGGCGGGAGGGGGATATTACAAGGGGTCTTTAATACGAATTAAAGCTTGTACCCAGTTGTCTTCAAATGCACCATTAACAAAAGAGAGCGAAGTTTCAATTAAACTTATGCGGGTGAAATAATGGCGGCAAGAGAGCAAAAACATGGCGAATGGAATCGTTCTTTCCCGCAATTAAGCCAAGGCACAAAAGCATAATTTATTAGCTGCCATTATAGGAATGCTTATAAGAAGCTGAACATAAATAAGCCGGTTCGTGTAAATAAGCTTAAGCTTTTTAAGAATCAGAACCGATGTGTGAAGAAAGCACGGAGGTGTTATGGAGTTCCTGCGAGGAATCACACTTGCCTTGTTGAAGGAGCAACACCATCTTCCCAAATGCGTGTTTTTTTGCATGTTTCAAACCTCCAAATTTTACATTTTGGCATAAGTTGGCCATACCCGGCGTTCGCCTCTCCGATATTTTTATGGCTCTTTCATTTAGCTTGAATTTGAGGCGGCTCTTTTGTGGTCTGGTTGCCGCTTTTGAAACTGTTGAAAACAAACCGTGGAAGAAACAGGGAGGGTGCATCCCCACAGGCTATTTATTTCGAGGCACCCCACTCGTTTTCTATCTTATTTTTTTTCTTTTTCAACAAGGGGTTTGCAGGGAACACCGACGTGTGTTCATAATTAAAGCACAAATTATGCCTTTTCTGAACATCGTGTCTAGAGAATCTTGACGGCTGTGAAATTGCTAATTTAAAAATGTTCATTTGGGAATGGACATTCCTGAATTTGGGAATAGAACAAGTCCTGCGATTGCTAATTGAGAAGCCGCTTATAAGGGTAGTGTAGCCAAGCTCACGTTGTTTAGATTGTTCAAATTTTCATAGTTAAACATACATTTTTTTTTTGTAATTTATATATGGAAGTACAGTAATTGAAAATCGGAAGCCTAATGAAACGATACAAAATATTTAAAGAATTCCCACATTTAGGTAATTAAAAATAATAAACTGTAAACGAGAAAATGACAATCTTTAAACCCCAGAAAACATGTGCTTAAGAGGAATTATCACATATATAATATTTACTCGTGTTCTATTTATACCAAGAGTAATTTTCAAAATTGTAATATTGGTAGCGGAATTACAATAACAACTGAATTATTTACTTTAATATTCTCATAATGTCGTATCACCATCAAAAAAATAAATATTCATTCCTATATAATAATGCAATCTGTAGTTTGCATAACTTTAGTTTTTACATCCGTCCTTCTTAATGCTTGGGGCACATAAATACGCTATGAATAACTGTTATAAAAAGAAAAAAAAAATCCATTTATTCTTAAGAATGTCCATTAATGGTAAAACGAGTATAATAAAAGATATCAAGAATAACGTTAAAAAACCAGATAGTTGATGGCGAGATGGTAGACATATAATTGGTCGAGATGTTAACGATAATAGTTAACGTAATTAACACCGCAACGTAGTAACGGACAGGGCAATTATCGAGAGATAATCGGTGCTAAGGATCGTCCGCATGCCCTGGCAACCTGATTGAGATAACATTCCAAAGGTGATTGTTTTTCAGCATTTTGCATGAACTAATCCTAAATTAACTGAGGGGATGATAAAGCGAAATTGCATCATGTTAAAAAAACAACTAAATTATGAAACCTGAAGCATGGATAGTTCAGAAATTTCCTTAAAAGTTTAATAGTCCAACAACATTGCTAGAATTTTTATTTCAACTTCTCTGTACTAAATTTGATGATTACTAACATACCATTCCCTTAATTGCTAATACTTTATAACTGCGATGCACATAAAGGCCAACACTATAAATATGTAGATAATTTTTTTGGTATATCATCTGATGTTCTTATTGATATAAACAGACTGATATATAATTTTATATCACAACAACTTCATGTACTACAGTACTAAAATGTGAATTTTTTTTGCATAGTAGTATTCGATGTAAGTTTGGATTATAATGTATGTATTACTTACAAATTATAATCAATATAAATACAGAAAATCGAAATAATTTTTTTTTCAAAATCGACTAAATTGAAAAAATTCTGTGGTGCATTTTTTTTGTACTATAGTGGTTCCAAAGAAATGGCACTTAAAACTTAAGGTTCTATCGAGGTTAGCAGTTTGGAGACAACTATTAGGTCAACACTGAAAAAGTGAACTTTTTTCTCCAACTCTTGAGGAGGTTATAGTTGAAAACAAAAGATTAGCCAATTGCGATAATAGGTACTCTAGGTATAAAGATAGCGGTAATAAAAATAAAAAGTAATTGTAAAACGCTGTCCATTTGGAATAAATGACATTAAAATTGGTCGTAAATACCGAACCGGTTAAATGTAAAACGCAGGCCTACTGCTCTGGGAAAAACAACATGGTGGAAGCATTTTTTCAGCTAATTTGCGCACCCTGTAATTGTTTGAGTATTTAATGATGTGAAAACCCATCTGCTGCCTACGGCTTGCTCAACAAGCCATATGCAGAAGCGTGATTGTTTGAAGGAAGGTTCCATTTACAGAAGCGACGCACAGGCATCAAAAAGAGCGCCACTTTTAATTGTAATTACTTTTTTTTAATCAATGAAATCAGACTGGAATGGCAACTGATTCAAATTTTCGCCATAGTTTCAACATTAAACATGAGAATTAAAGTTTAGTAAAGAGTATCTTGGCAGGATATATCATGAACACATTTTGAAGAAAAGTCCATGTCAAAATTGTAGTCAAAGTCTTGATATTGCGGTTCATGAGTTTAGAATGTACAAAAATGACAAATTGTCGAATATTTTTTATCAAAAATAATCACATGACGATAATGTTGTCACTTGGCAGCCACAATTCCATGGCATCCCAAGCCAAATCCAGTTTGAAGCATATCAGAAGCCTTTCCAAGAATGTGATGCTTGTACAATTGTACAATGTATACGGTTCATGCGGTTCTATATTTCTTTACGGTGTGATGTCCACTAACATCCCTGAACTTACTACCGTGGACTTTTCCTTGCATGGACATGTTAAAACAATAGCCCTATCGATTTGCTAAGGACGGATTAGAGTATCGGGTTCCAGTATTGCAGTAACAACACGTGCCCCTATTCACAAAGGCATGCAAAAGCTAGTAGTGATGTGTTTGGGTGCAGATAAGCAGCGCTTTGAGTCGTATGTTAAATACTTTTGTAGAATATTTTAAAAAGAAAAACCTAGGACCCAAGAGGTGGTACAGTATATCTCAATTGAGACTTTATGCCATCTTCCCTTACCATTCCATCCCCTTTAACCTTAGTTACACCATTTTAATGTGAAGTACAGAGTTTTAGATCAACATGAAACCTACTGAACATTTGAAGTGTTCTAGAATGCTTGACAACTCTCTAGTTAATGGAAATGTTTGAGATGAAACATTATGCACCTATAATTGGAAACTTCTGGTAATGCATGAATACCGAAATGGGGAAATGCCAAATGCGAAAAGGTTCCAAAATGCAATTACTGTATCATCATAACATGGAATCCATGGAGGGTTTACTGCCACTGCGGCATCTGGAACATAAAACTTCAAAGCGTCAACTTGCCGACATGTTTATTAAGTAATCCCAAATATTGTTTCTATTGGATTGATATAATTGCGGCCTAATAATGGGCGATGTTAAAGCGAGCATGGGCTGTATCTGACTTTATTGAGTCTTTTTAATGACAGCACAGTTGTAACTGGAGTCTGACTCATTCAGTTGTAGAAATAGTTCGAGTTCTCCCCCTGCATCCCATGCATCCAAATGACCGGCTCGGGATGCCATGGAATTGTGGCTGCCAAGTGACAACATTTGAGTCACCCGTAGCATATTTATTGGTCTAGGCAATTTACTTGGACAATTCTAATTAGAGCAAGAGTGGTTTTCAGCCTCCCATCACGACGTAATGTTCATTCAAAATGAACCCAAAAGGGTGTTAATTGTACCAACTCACGACAAATGCGCCAGGGACCTAGGAATGGTGTCCCACCCACACAACCTTCCACATAAAAGCCACAAATGGATTAAGGACAATTCTCAGCGTGTGAGGAGGAAAACAAAAAGTGCACAATGCACCAGACAGAAAAGAAAATCGCAATGATCGACAGTTACACATGCTGTTCTAGCTCCAAATAAGAGTATTGTGTCCAATAATGGATCCAATTCAATACAAAAAGGGGTGTCAAAATTTCGCACGTAATAAAATGAGCCATCGTAATTGTGATAGAAGTGGAAATGGAAGTTGGGGGAGTCAAAACGCCAATAAGAACAAAGGTTTCTAAAAGATTCCTATTTGGAACAGTTTCTGATTTCACGCAGGTGCAACAAATTTCATCTAGGTTAATTTACGACACATTTAAGTAATTAGTAAAAATATAATAAGACTTTCGAGTGCAACACGATTTTGAAAGTGCATTTTTTATGTGGACGTACCGCTTTTGACAATTTACGCATTCTTGTCTGTAGAATAAGATCACTAAAAACTGTTTTCCACCAATCAAATTAGAAATAAAATAAATTAAAAACACGATTCAATGGGGTATTTGAAAGGTCAGCCACATGTTAGCTTTGCGGCATATCGCATACACTATCGTATAGCACGCATGCTAGCAGTGTTTGCCCAGTCCCAGGGGTCGCATTAGGAAAATGAACGGGGGGTCACCTAATTCGATTGGGTCCTGCGTCTGCTGGACATTTTGTGAAAACACGGACAAAGAATGATGGGAAAATGAGGGTGAATGCGATGGGAAATTTTTAATCTAATTTACAAGGATGTATCAATATAAAAACATTGATTTAAAACTGGGGTTTCCATGATTTTTGTGCCCCTTATAATGAATGAAAGCGATGGAAGCGTGAGAAATATAGATTTTCCCCACTTAATACATCGTAAAAGTCACCAGAGTTTCTACGGATGGAGAACTTGAAAAATCTCCAAACAAGTACAACAATAAAGGACGGTATGCTAAATTTGCATAATAATGCTTTCACGTTAAAATGATATTACCATCTACCTAATATTATCGATGAACACTTTTGGGATATTATTAAAAACATTTCAAATTTTCATAATTAATTTTCTCACGAGCTGTCTCATTACATTTTCCCAATGATCGTGTATTTCCCCAAATATTAAATATACGGAAATATTCTTGTAAACGGATTCAAATTGAACGGTTGGTTAAGCCCTTAACCTTAGTTTTCAAACTAAAAATTGTATCTCCAGTCTGATATAATACCCTGGACACACTATGAACTTAAACTAGTTTAAGTCTGCTAAACTAGATTACCGTAGGTAGTGTGTCCTTCC